>CM039680.1:1505608-1593108 GCA_022537955.1 Schmidtea mediterranea
AAACCCTAATTTGTAAAAGCAACTAATAATAAAATAATCAAAACATAATAAAATAAGTAAATGAAAATGTACAAGTTTAGTTTTTTATAATATACAAGTTTTATTACATAATTGTTCGAAATCGTCTGATAAATCCTTTTATTGATGATGATCATTCAGAAGCCAAAATTTCATTGAAAATACCTTGAAATGGCTGAGATCTAATATAGTTAAAAACACAATAAAAATTAACGATAAGAGAGGACAATATGAAGTTTATGCTTAATTATTGACAGACCAAGTGAGGTCAAAAAGTACCTCGGCTTCATTGCACAAATTAGGCTTAGCTTGTCGAGTAATTGCACATTACACAACTTTCATGCGCGGACACTACAAAGTGTCATAGGCACTAAATTAATTAATTAATGATTATTACTACCAAAATAATTATTTGCAGACTAGGAAGATTATAGCCACCTGTGACCAGCTTGTAAATAAAATGTAATAAAGTGTAAAGATATTATTATATTTAAAAATACAAACAAATAATTCATAAATAAATAATTAAATAAATTTGGCAACGATTTAATTAAACGATAACGCCAATAAAAAACCTTTCGTACGATATATTTCGATAGCACAGCTATCATCTTCAGGTACTCAAAACCAACTAAAAATATTATGAATTAACATTTAATTTAAACAAATTATTTTTTATTAATTTAATTTTTTAATAAATAAATATTTTTAAAAATATATTTTAAATTAATTTTAAATTTTAAATTTTTTACTTATATTCTAATTTTTAAAAATTTATTTAATTTAAAATTTTCAATTATTTTAATAATATTAAAAAAACAAACATGATTTAACATACGTAAACTATTTAAAAACATTCAAAACATTCGTAGTCACAGCACTCTGCACATTAATCTTTGGATCCAATGACCTTATCAGCAATGCTTCACATATCACTCGTTCCCAATAACTAAGTTATTGGGAATATTTTTCGAAAAATATTCTATATTTTTTGGTCCAGCGTGACATAGGAAATCGTGTACTTTTAAACATAGAAAAAATTTTTGAAAAAAATTTTGAATGACCTTGACCTACTTTTAAATGACCTTGAAAAAATTTGTACTTTTCAACATAGAAAAAATTTTGAAAAAATTTCGAAAAATATTCTATCTTTTTTGGTCCAGCGGTGACATAGGAAATCGTGTACTTTTCAACATAGAAAAATTTTTGAAAGAAAAAAAAAGAATTTGTATGAGTCATGGTCTTTGTTTCAATGACCTTGAAAAAATATGATGAGTCATGCAATGACCTTGAATGAGTCATGGTCTTTGTTTTAAAATTTTGATGAGTCATCCAATGACCTTGAAAATATATGATGAGTCATCCAATTACCTTGAAAATATATGATGAGTCATCCAATTACCTTGAAAATATATGATGAGTCATCCCATGACCTTGAATGAGTCATGGTCTTTGTTTTAAAATTTTGATGAGTCATCCAATGACCTTGAAAATATATGATGAGTCATCCAATGACCTTGAAAATATATGATGAGTCATCCAATTACCTTGAAAATATATGATGAGTCATCCAATTACCTTGAAAATATATGCTGAGTCATCCTATGACCTTGAATGAGTCATGGTCTTTGTTTAAAAATTTTGATGAGTCATTGTCTTTGTTTAAAAAATTTTTGTACTTTTAAAACATTTGTACTTTTGGACTTAGCGCGAAAAAAATTTTTCCCGGGGGGGTGGGGGAGGGGGTATGTGGTCCAGCGGTGACATGTCTATCTACTCCCACTATTTCTATTTCTAATTTTTGTTATTTAAGTATGTATTCGGGGATGTAACCACTGAGACCTTCCTTAATTTGTTTCTTTCCTTATCACGTCTATCCTTCCCTCATTTAATTGCGATCTCAGTATTTTGTTTTTTTTTTTTAAATTTTATTTTAATCAAAAAAACTGCGGCCTTTCGGCTAATATATTCGAGCGTGGCTCAGCATTTATTCCTGTTACTTTTTTATTCATCTATCACAAGTCTGCAATGCCGATGCCATTACCAGCATTGCTGTATATCATTATCACGTAAGACTGAAAGGTAGTACCATAGCACTCTTATTGTATGAGATGTGCTCACGGTAGATATGATAGCACGCAACCACCGCCTTTGAGCATGCTATCCTGGCCAGAGACTTGATCTCAGTCTTTGTTAGTCCAATTTTGGCCAGTGCTGGATTATTCTTCTTGTCCCAAGTTGCCAAGCATCCAATCACTATGGCAGAAACAGTAGCTTTTTCATTGAAAGCATCTCCTATTTCCATGGCTAGATCCTTGTATTTTTCATAGTTACCTTCTCGAGCTTTATCAAAGCCATCAACTGAATCATATGGAACTTTTAGATCAAGTACATGTATTTCTTTGTTCCTTTTTGATCTAATTGTCATGTCTGGTTTCAGCTTTGTTGGAATTTTGAGATATTTTGGAGATTTTTCAACATCGATCTCAAATCCAATTTTCTCTAAGAAGGTAACTATGTTCACCAGGACGTTTTCATGCTTGACTCTCCTGGCGTTTGGTTTAGCCTGACCGTGATTAAACACATGGGCTTGAGTCTCGTTGTCCAGATGGCAGAGTCTGCACTTTGTGTCTATGTTATTCTTCAGAAGGTAAGGATTGTAGTTCAAATCCTAAAGGTTGTTTCTTGCACGTATTAAGAAGGTATACTGTGCATCATTAAGCGTATTGCTAGTGACTAGATACTTGGCAGGGATGCTGTCTCGGATTGTAGCCGCAATATGTCCGCGTACGTGCATCTCACACTATTGCTCCGTATAATAGAGACCTACGAAGTCGTGCAACTGTTTAGAGAGAGTCTTTAAGTTCTGTTTATTAATGTAGGTAGTGCGTTTTTTGTAGGACATTTCAAGCGAAAAAGAGTCATCCACAAAGCTCAGCTTAACGCATATACAGAACTTTCTCTTAAGAGCTAGTGCCGACTTTTGAAATTTTATGAAAAAAGATGTATTACAGAATTGCTTGGTTACTTCGCCATTCATCCATTTTAGCCCAGCCTCGAAGCTCTTATCACCCTTAGCAAGTGCCAGTTCAGTAATAAGCATTTCTCTGAAGTTGAGGTTTGACGAGTTGAACAACCTGGTTATTCCTGTAATACTTTGTATCAGGTACTCATCAAGTGTTGATGTTATTCCGAGTCTTCCCAGTTTACAATGTGCATATAAGAAGACATTGCTAACTGCTTGGAATTTATCAACAATCATTGTCTTCAAAAGTCTTTTGATCTTTTGATCAAAACCAAGCTGTTTTTCACGTCCTTGTGTGATTCAATTTCGGTCACATTCAAGGATTCTATGACCGATCACACAATTCCGCAGAGAGAAGACCAGCTTGGAGTGGATGAAAGTTTTATAAGCATTAAGCTTCTGGGCTGGATGCAAGTAGGACTTAAACAGAGTTGTGGTTAGTTTGAGTGCTGATTCCAGTCGTCCATCGATATCCTGATTTCGTTTATGGGAGAAGTCAACTCCAAGATATCTGTATCTGTTTTCATTCGATATCATGGGTATTTCTTCGTTGTATAAGTAAAGTTTGAAGATATCAGCGTTTATGTTGTTGATGGACAAGTATCCAGATTTGGACGGCTTAAATTTAAGATTTGCATAGCTAGCCAAATTAACAGTCTTTTGCAAGGTGTTTTCAATCCCCTTGAAAGAGTCAGATAACAGGACTATGTCATCAGCATAAACCAAGATACTGGTATTTAGGTTATGAAGAAAGAAGGGACAATTATTAAGTATTGTCTTAAGGATGTAATCAATTGAAAGGCAGAAGAGTGTCATGGAGAGTGGGCACCCTTGTTTGACACCCTTTGTTATGGGTACAGGTTTCGATAAAACTCCACCACAGTCAAAGAAGGTCTTCACATTTCTATAAAGCTCTTTAAGCAGTAATATGGTTTCCTTTTTTAGTCCCATATTAGTCAGTGTATACCAGATTAGGTCATGGGGTACCGAACCAAATGCGTCAGCAATATCTAGCCAAATAATATGAAGTTCGGTTTTATTCCTTTTTGCTTGATCAATTGCGAGATGTAAAGTAGCATTGTGTTCGGCACATCCATCTGGTATACCAATTGCCTTTTGGTTAGTGCTAATTAGGTTACCATTCTTTATCCATGTTAAGAGACGGTTGTTTAACAAGGTCTTGAAGATTCTGTAGGCAGTATCCATAATTGCTAGAGGTCTCCATGAGCTTGCTTTAAAACTTTCATCGTGCTTTCCAGGTTTCAGGATAAGTACCGTCCTGTATAGCTTCCATCTTATTGGGCATTCACCACTCCTCAATATATGATTGCATATTGCAGTGATAAGGTCATGTTTCGGGGATATAATCTTCCAATCTCCTATTGTGATTAAGTCCATCCCCGGTGCAGTGCTGTCAAGTTGTTTCATGACACATGTCATGTTCTCAACATCAGTGATACAATTTGTATCTGAGTCAGAGTAGTAAGGTAAAGTTATAAGTCCAGTGATGGGAGTAGGACATTCAGAGCTTGCAAAGGCTTTCTAGAATTTTGTCATTGGAGGCTTGTGTTCTATCTCGTCACTTTCCCATATCTTCGCTATCTCATGTTTCTGGTTAATCTGAAACTTCAGTCGCTTAACGCAGAGTAGCTCAGTCGATTTTTTAATGCGTTGTTGTATAATATCTGATTTTGGCCTCTCAACTTTGAAGTATTTTTGAGGGTTCAATCTTCCATTAATCCTTTCGACTTCACATAGACTTTCTTCGCTTGTAATGGCATCTAGATTGATTTGAAACACCAGGTTTTCGACAAAAATCCTGTATTTTCTGGCATCATTATTAGGAAACTTAGTGCAGTTATATTTCTGGATAATTGGTCTCATCAAATTTTTCATGTCCGTTATATTAGGATTTGTGATTGCAGAATTTGTCATTAGGCACTTGATGAAATGACACACATATAAGGATGAGAGACTCGTATCATGGCATTTGGGGTATTCAATCTCAGTGAGTTGAAAGTGCAAGTTGCCAAAGATATTTTCAATATTGATTATGGTCTTCATTATGTCATTCGCAAGATCAAAGTGCAAGGTATGACTTTCCTCTGCATTTGGATCAATAATCAGCGAAATGTGTCTTTTTTTATCCAAGAAGAAAAAGGACCAAGATGATGTTCCGCTGTCTTACTATTATGGTCGTTTAATGTTCGCGTACGATTATAGTAAGGTTATCTTTACTGATTTTATTATACATTCAGCCGTTGTGGTTAAGGTAAGGGGCTTATTTCTCAGTATTTACTATTACTGATTTCATCCTGTAAGTACTCCGTCATGGATATAGCAATAAAATTTAAGGTTCTTGGCTATTTATCTAATTACAAATCGTGACTTTAAGCATTTGTTTTCAGTTACTCAAGATTTTAAAAACTTGACTATAGTAGTGAAACCCATGACCTTTATTTTTCTATGATAAGTTTTTGTTATTTGATTAAAATCGAGACTATAGCAATACTTTTTATGATCTTTACTTTACCATATTTTTATTATTTGATTAAAATTTAGGTTATAGCAATACTTTTATGATCTTTACTTTACCATATTTTGATTATTTGACTAAAATTGAGACTATAGCAATGATTTACGACGCCCCTTCCAGTCATTCCCTTTTATTTGATCTTAGGGCTAAATATGTTGATATTAGAACGTTACGAGTGTCCACTGGACTACTCGGTGTGGTGATTTTGAGCCGATTGTCGTTTAAGATTTTAAGTCGAATTTACAAGAAATGGAAGGCGGAAGGGTAGCCAAAAGACTACCTTACCACTTCCCAATTTCCCCTATAACGGACAATATTGACGTTCCAGCTACTGCGTTCTCACGCCGTAGCCTTCACGGGCACAAACTATTGGAGGACTTACACCGCACTTACATAGTTTGGTTGGAGTGTGTAGATTTTATTGACTTGCGATGATGTGTCGGCTGTGGGCCGGAAAAAATTTCGACATGAGTTTTTTCTGAATCAATCATTTATTGAAATATAACTGGCATAAATATATGTTCATAATTGACATACATGGTTCTATACATTGCACATACAAACCTTTTCCCACGCCCACGCCTCAAACAGAGCTCATATGAGGTTGTCTGGGCGCGACGTGGAGAAAGTTTTCGAACATTTCTTCACTTACATTGAAAATTCTGGTTAAAGAAATCTGCTTCAAGTTTGCAAAACTGAATCAAACTGATTAATACGGGTTAAGACTAGTCATTTTTGTGTGTTTTTGTATGAGTTGTTTTATGTGAAAATGAATCGGTATATATACCTATTGTACGACCCTAATCTTGCGTGTTAAATTTGATTTAGTAAAACAAAACTTGACCTTGTGATTTCTAGTATATTCTAATCTTAATTTTATTAATTTTGCAATTTTATTTGACAATTTTATTTTTAATTTTTTAATTGAATTGTTTCCAATTCAATTTAATTTTAGTTCCATTTTTATGGATTTTCGTATTTTTTGGTAAATTGTCAAATTTCGGTCAAATTTTTATGTTCTCGTGTTATTTTTATGTTTATTTCGTGCGGATCTTGTTGCACTTTGTTATTATTTTAATTTACTTTTATGTTTCTCGATTTTATATTTTATTGTTTTCTCTCTCTTATTTTAACATGGTTAGTTGGTGTTTTATGGGTCCGATTTTAAATTTGCATGTTGTATTTGTGTGTGTATTACCGATTAATTTAAACAAACTTGTGTCTTGTCCCAACATAAACAAAACCTTGTACTAGCCCAACATAGCGATGAAATTCAATTCCAATGTTTATACGATAATCCTAAATATGCCGTTTTCTGTCTCGAGAAAGACATATAAAATTGTGAATTCAGTCCAGATAAAGAAGACTTCAACTTACTATATGGTGGCGACTCTTTCACAGGACAGCACGGATGACATCAACAAAGTTTTCCATCGAATAAATCCATTCTTGGTTTTCAAAGGGAGTTTGAATTTAAATTGTCAAGATGCCACTTTTGATGATTCTTTCAATGCTAATGTAAACTGGTATCTCAATTTTGAGAATAAATTTTGCTCGTATTGCTCGGTGAAATTTGTTAATTAAAATATTACTCATCAAACCGATTTGATTGGTTATTGGTTGGTTTACCGATTTGATTGGTTATTGATTGGTTTATCGATTTAATTGATGATTTGATTGGTTATTTGATTGGTTTACCGATTTGATTGGTTTACCGATTTGATTGGTTAAAATATAAAATGCTAATTTTATATTTTATTGTCTGAATAGTTCTAGAACTTGTTATTCCACTTTTACCAGATATTTTGTGAGCGTGGGGGCAAATCATAATCCTTGCAAGCAGCATTAGTTACGTCACTGCATTCACCGTTATGACGTCATAGCCGAAGCACTGCGATAATTACATCTATTTATATTTAGGGGAAACGAGACAGGGAAAGAGAATAAATTTTAACAACAGTTGATGCAAAGAACTGAAATAAGAATATTTTGCTAACATCAAAATGACGCATGAAGAAATGAAACTTATTTATTTGGACGAAATCCATAATTGGGGAGTCGGAAAGAATTATTCAATTATTTTTATTATTTAATTTAGGGCTTTGAGGGTTTGTTTAAATGTATCAGTAACAGCAATAGAACACATCATGTATTTGTGGTGAGATGCTTGGCGGCCTTATTAAAATCTACATAAATATTATATGAAAAGAACCGAGATGAATATTCCAGTTCAAAACTTATGTTGGAAGGTCACTTCAATAATTCTTCACTAAATGAATTCAGTAATTTCCTAGTAAATTAGAAGCTTTTTGGAACAGCATTTTTAATAGATAGTTTGCTCAAATCACCTACGATGGTCACATTATAGTCAGGGGTATTTTTAACTCGCAATAAAAACAATGCAATATTTTCGGTTATACGACCTCCACCATTAAAATAATTTATATTAAAATAAATTATATAGGTGCGTTAGTGATTGATTAAAATTTGATTAAAAATGGATTAAATTTTTCTTACCAATTCTGTTAAATATTGAAAGTTACATATACGGTTTTACTTTACCACATTATTTTAGTGGTGGCGATCGTATAACCTAAAATATCTATATTTTCTATAGGTAAATATAGGCATAAAATAAGAATGGTTTGAATTGCCTACTGATAAAAAATGGTCAAGGGTATTTTATAGGCTTGTTAAAAAAAGTAAAAATGTCGATAAAATGTCAATAAAACACAAATATACAAGTATTTTCAAGTATTTTCTCTAAAATAAATTCAACAAAGTACATTATTATTATTACAAGTTAATATTATTCAAAATCTTTATTACAATTATTAATATTTTTTATTACTTTTAACAATGTTATTATCATTAATTCTATATTAATTTTTTATTATACTAATAAAAAGCTGATAAAACGCAAATAACTAATTCAAATAAAAACTCAACATAAAATACATTGTATTGAAATAAATCATAAGGTTTTGTACAAAACATCAGTCTGATACGTCATCAATTATTATTATTATTATTATTATTATTATTATTATTATTACAAGATTTTATTTATAATTCCCTATGGCTCATGTGCTTGTTACTCACGCTCTTATATTGGTCATGTCCTTATTATTCATGCATTCCTATTGATCATATCTTTATAGGTCATGTGCATGCAATGTTTAATAATATTATTGATGTGTAACAAAGACATTGAAAACATATATATATAGTGTTAAATAATATTTACTCTCATAAAATGACATTATATATATCAGAATCACCTTTAAATCATATAGAGGTTTTATTTTATTTTTATTAATTGTATTAATCTTCTAAATTAAGATACCAGAATTTAGTATTGAATGGAATCAGACATTTTTAATAATCGATAGACTGTTGACAGAAACCTATGATTATTTATTACTATCAAAAATAAATAAGTCTTTTAAACATCACAATATTCAAATTCTCGTAGAATTATTCGATTTCAAAAAGTTACTAATGAAATTATCTAGTTGTATATTATTTCTAAATAATATAAATCCTACAGAAATTAATATGCTTAATATATTCTGGGTATGCATGGATTTCAGGTTTGGCAAATATCGAGATGTTATTCAATCCTACATTGATAATGCAGATAAAGTCAAAATAAAAATCAAGGATAAACTGGATGAAGTACAAAAACAATATCTTACATGTTCAAGTTGTTTAATTAATAAAGTCAATATTTTATATTTGCCATGTGGACATATCATTATTTGTTCATCATGTTTTAAAAACTCTAATAGGTGTGAAAGTTGTGGAATAATTATTGATGAGTACCATTCTGTGTATATGTAATAAATGTTATTTTGTTTCTAAAGAAATATTATTCAAGTTACTTTTAACTAATGTGAACATGATCTCAAACCCTAATTTGTAAAAGCAACTAATAATAAAATAATCAAAACATAATAAAATAAGTAAATGAAAATGTACAAGTTTAGTTTTCTATAATATACAAGTTTTTATCACATAATTGTTCGAAATCGTCTGATAAATCCTTTTATTGATGATGATCATTCAGAATCCAAAATTTCATTGAAAATATTTTGAAATGGATGAGATCTAATATAGTTAAAAACACAATAAAAATTAACGATAAGAGAGGACAATATGAAGTTTATGCTTAATTATTGACAGACCAAGTGAGGTCAAAAAGTACCTTGGCTTCATTACACAAATTAAGCCTAGCTTGTTGAGTAAATACACATTACACAACTTTCATGCGCGAACACTACAAAGTGTCATAGGCACTAAATTAATTAATTAATGATTATTACTACCAAAATAATTATTTGCAGACTAGGAAGATTATAGCCACCTGTGACCAGCTTGTAAATAAAATGTAATAAAGTGTAAAGATATTATTATATTTAAAAATACAAACAAATAATTCATCCATTTAAACTCATCGGAATAGAATGATGGGAGTCAAAATAATGTTATTATTTATTCAAAACTTGATATAGTAAAGGTGCGCGGGTATACTTTTAATCAATATAATTTGTAAATTTTTTTTACAACTATATTCCTAAAATCAATTAATAAAACCATAGTTTTTAATATATATTCATTAGTCAAGTCTTTGATAAACATTCACTTGTATTGCATCTACATTGTGGACTAACAGAATCCATGTATATTGAAAATTTGCGATATTCATTTTTGCTATAAAGAGTTTAAAAATATGTTGAAATTAAAAGTGTGAAAACTGAAAATACTCAGAAAGCAGAAAAATGATAATTGATATTAGTAATTCTGTGTTTATCAAATCTATTTGTATTAAGATATATTTTATAAGTAATATAACAACTGTAAAATAAAATATCTGTAATATTCAACAGATTTCTATTAATATTATTAATTAATACTATTATTATTATTATTATTGTTATAATACTTTAACTTTTTATTATTATTACCATTTTATTAACATTATTTTCGTCTATTAGAATTTTACTATCCATTTCGTCATCATGTGTGTCATCAACATTTATATTTAAAGATCTAAAATTTATAATTGAAGAATATTAAAATGTTTACTATTAAATTATCAAAAGTGGATAACATAACTAATTAATGATAATATTAAGTTAATTTATAAAGTTTTTACTTAAATTTTGAACTCAAATATATTTTATAAGCTAATATTAACTTAAAGTATATATTTTATGTGTAAATATCTAATTGTGGTTCGAGTGAGTAAATTGATGCACTATGTGTAAATTAGTAACAGATGGGTATCAGGTGGGTACAATGTGAATAAAGAGGGAGTCAACACCCAATAAATCAATAAAAAAGCATATGGAAACCAATCTACACAATAAAACCCCAGATATTTTATGAAAATATTTATTAAAATGACATTCTAGCAATATTGACTTTCCAAATTGGAGTCATGACATCATCTGAATTGATCCTGTATCCTTGGATAATGATAATTGTATACCAATGAAAGTTTTCAATAAAATTTACTTCTTTATTAGCAATATAAAACTTTGCATTCTCGTGACCAAGATATATGTGGTTATTGCTTCTTATTGCATCCGATATTATTGCGAGTAAGCATGAAAATTGGGTATTGATTAATTTGATTGGCATTGAAAATTTGTAAGTGATAGAAAATCTGAGAAAATGTAAAGTATGGCTATAATCCTTCACTATCATAAATTCGGTTTGCATGTCAAAATAATGATTATAGTTGTTATCGTATTTATACTATGTTTATAACCAATGCAATGACAATGTATAATTTTACTATAAAGATTCTAAAAATATTTTGAAATTAAAAATTTGAAAACTGAAGATACTCAGAAAGCTGAAAAATTAGCTATGATGTATATAACCTTAATGTGTGCATGACCTCTTCATAATCTCGATGTTTGAGTAATAAATTGCATCCATATTGCATTTTAAATGAATGGATATTGCAATAAAATATTATAAAAAATCATACGGAAACAAGTGATCAAAACTTATCTATTTTTTTATGGTGGAATAATACCAGTTGAGGTTCTAACGATCTATGTAGAAATGTTTTGTAATCAAGTAATTCTAAAATAATTTGAATAGTAATACATGTTTTGGTTTCAAATTAATAAATTTTATCATAATTCATTAAAATATTTAAGTAAAACAATATAAAAAAAGTTTTATGTAAATTGTTACAATGTTGTATTAACTTAATATTGAATCGAAGTAATGAACCAGCAAAATTTATTTAAATATTACCATCAAATAATAAATTATTTATGATAATTATAGTAAAGATAATAAACGTTTTAAGTAAATTATTACAAAATCATAAAATAACACAACTTGCAAATACTGCGATAAATTATTTCAACAAAATAGTTAATAAATAATAATAATAATAATACCACTAATAATAATAATAATAATAATAATAATAATAATAATAATAATAATAATAATAATTATAATAAATTTTAATAATTTGACAGATAAAAAGTAGTTCTGATACTAGATGCTAACATATATTAACAAAATATTTTAATTGGGATACATAACTTGAGTACTTAATGTAATGTTCAGATGGATGAATAATGTTTTGTTAGTCATATACGATTCACGGCTTTTTATGTAAAATAATTGAAAATGAGTCAATTATCATCAAATTAATACTCCCCAATAAAGATATCATAGCTTGTTTTAAATATCTGATTTAATCGAATTTCCAATGATTTGTCGTAGATTTTGAATCTAAAAAACATACATTCAAAGATGTACTCACTGTTCGATGAAGGGGTTACATATCATTGTGGTATTAAATAAATCGGGAACAAAATTACTTTAAAGGGTTGATAAATGTATCGATACAAATTTGACATACATGCACATACAAGGTTGACACAACTGCATTCACATGATATAGCATTCACACATCTATCAATCAAAATCATGCATTTGGGTCGCAGATGAGTAATAAAATCAATCAAATAACAAAAATGAGCAAATCACATATAAAACACGATAATTATACATTGAGGTTATCAATTTTAATCAAAGTGAGGTATTTATCCCATATAAAATCTAACCTATTTCAAACAATTTAACAGTCTTAATATGTTTGTTATGAAAACATGGGTATGTTTTGGGTACTTCATTGAAATATATCAGTCACTCTTGAGAATTATTTTACGTTAGACATAAACTATCAAAACATTTATTTTAGAATTATTGGAAGTTGAACTTTGTTTTATAAAACTGACGTAACTTTTATCAAATTCAATTGGTAAAACAGAAAATATATTTTTATTACATTACATACATACAAAATGATATTCTCCAATAATTATACCATAACTTTCACATTTACGAGTAGTGGTTTTGGAACAAGAAGAACAAATAACTATATGTACACAAGGTAAATATATGATGGATGCTTTGTTAATCTGAGAAATTGAACATGTCAGAAAATCTTTTCTTGCATCGGACAGTTTTTCGATTATTTATATTTCTATTTTATCGATATTATCCATGAAAGAGCGAATAAGGTTGTGATATTCTCCAAATTTAAAATTCATGCATGACCAGAAAACACTGAGTATTTTAAATTTCGTAGGATCAATATCATTTAAAAATAATATCCAGATCGATAATTTCATTAGTGATTTGTTGAATCCAAACAAGTCTACAAAACATTTAACTAATTCATGTTTAAAGGATTTATTCCAATTTTGCTAGAAATATATCATCAAATTTTGATGCCAAAAGCCTATCAATTATTGAAAATGTCTGACACCATGTAACATCTAATTTAAATGGTTAGTTTATTCAATAAATATCAAATCAAACTTTTGTATTCTTTATCTCCATTTATGAAAATAAAATCTAAAGTAATTTATTAATGAATGTTTAATAAATGTTTAGTAAAATATAAAATTTTGTTATTTAGTGATATTCACGATAAAATATTCATGGCAATGTTGATATTTGGTTAATGAAAATATGGTCATACAATTTGATTATACAACATCATCATACAATTTGATCATACAACATGATCATACAACATTGAGCGAATCATATATATGTTAATTAGTTAATACATAGCCATTTAGTAAGTTTTTAATAATTTTACTAATATTAATTAAATAATTGAGTATTTGTTACCAAATTGGAAGTCATACAGGCTTAGTCAATTTCTATATATTTGCTTAGAAATAATGTTTATTTTTATATATTTATATATATTTAATGGATATTTTTGTAAGAAAACATATAAATTATGTAAAAGTATATGTCATTCTCAAATATTTTTCCGCCAAAACATTTAAAAATCTATTAAACCGGTTTCATAGACAAAATTTATAACCCAAAGGAAAAATTTCCAAATAAACTGTTATATTTTTGTTTTTAAAGCGACTTTGTCCAATCAGATTAATGTATGCTCGTTGCACCTAAATTGCAATGTCTTTGTTTTGGAATTGAACATAATATTGTTTTACTTAGTTTTACTATGTTTTTTATGGTATTTATTAATGTCATTATGGTTCTTTTATGTGTGTATTTTTAATATGCAATTAAACACTCTTTGTGTTACTTTCATCCAAATATTTTATACATTTTTCTATGATGCTTTTGAATTCATTTACGAAATGGTAAATTAAATATTTTATGTAGATTATTTAATGTTTTTTTTATTTGAATTTTAAATATTTAGATATATATTTGAGTATTAATTCATCATTTTTATTTGAAAAATAATTAACAGTTATTTTCTACAAAATTTGATGATATCGAAAGTATGATCATCTTTTACGAAAATTTAAAAATAATGAGTCATGGTCTTTGTTTAAATGACCTTGAGAAATTATGATGAGTCATCCAATGACCTTGAATGAGTCATGGCCTTTGTTTAAATGACCTTGAATGAGTCATTGTCTTTGTCTCAGAAAAATTGTACTTTTGGACTTAGAAAACTTTTCTCTCAGTAGGGGGAAGAGGTGTGCTGGATGTGACACATCCCACTACTTATGGTCGACTAATTACACAAGGTAAAATTTTTTAAAAGAAAATAGAGGGTCAGCAATTAGGTTACATAAACGTAAAATTTTTAAAGTTGAAAATTTTGAAACTAATGATGGGCAAAAACAAATATTTTAAATTGTTGTTTATCTGGCAAGACATCCAATAAAATCAGGGCGCGCAAAATGCAAATGGACGGAAAATCATCAAAAATTGCCCACTTAGCATTAAATAATACAAAAAGTAGAAAAATACAAAAAATATGTAAAAAATAAATAAAAACATTAAAAAGAATCAAAAAACATTAAAATTTTAGCAAAATTAACCTATTTCATCAAATTGGCTCCAAATTCTTAGAAAACGCTTATATTCTAGAAAATAACTATGAGAATTACGCTTAAAATATAATTAGAAACTTTAACAAAAAAGAATCACAAAAATCTGACAACTAGGGGAAAGTGATGAAATATGGTAAAAACGTGTAGGCGTTTTGTTTTACCGCATCAAAACACATGCGTGTAAAACCCCCTATATAAGTCGATGTCAGATCGACACAATTTAATGCTATTTTTGAAAAAGAAGTTAAAAATACTCTGAAGAAAAGTTTTAGAGAACTCTAAGAGTAATGAGTTTTGTGTAATTTTTCCGCGTGCAGACGAAATAATATAAAAGGGTAAATTGGCCTAAACAATATTCAATGGACGCCACTGATCTATTTCCTAATTTGTAATTTAGTAATGTAACAAAGGTCGTTGACAAATGTAGGTTGTCTGTGGGAAGTAATTATTTTTAATAATTTAGTATGGCAGCAAATAGTGTTGACAATTGTCTGAAAACAGTCTGAGCAGGAATATAAAAGGAAAAGGAAAACCACGAAATGACCAATGGTTGAAGCAAACGAGTAGTCTAAAAAGGTCAGTAAAAGAGTCTTAATCCAAGTAAAGTCAAAGTTATCTATCAGAAAGGGTGATTATCCATTGTATAACCTACCTTAAGATAATCAAATTTATTCGGTGGTTGAAGGGTGCAAATAAATCACAAAAACATTGAAATAAATCGGACTGAGTTGTGACTGTGGTAAAGTGCAAATAAAATTATTCTGCGTTGGGTTTGATTATTTGATTCGAAAAGGACACGAGAGTCAGAGGGAACCGATTTTCAATAATAATAACCCAACAATGTTTATTATATAATTCATTTTTTACAGCAAATTCATTTACAGCAAAAACCCCGAAGGAAATCGACACAGTTTCGTAAATGAACTAGGCAGCTAATCTTCCTATCTAAAAATAAATTCTTATAAATAATGAATTTTTTTTATTTATTTAAAGTTTTAATAAAATTATGTTGAGGTACATGCTGGGAGAAGGCAAACAAAAAAATTTGTAGATGCCAAGAAATGGAAATATAGTTGTAATCCCAAGCAATCCAAGAAGATTGTCCGCAAAAAAAGAAAAATCTCTATTTTTCATTTTTACAATTAAAAATAAAATTATGTTATGTTCCTTTACTATATTGTTTACTTGTTAAAATTAAAAATTCTCAATGTTATTTTATAAAAGGAAGGATGACAATGAGTTAACATATGAAAGAGAAGTTGGGGAATTTAACTGTAAAGATTATTAAAAATATAAACGTACATGTGATGAGATTCAGAGATAAATCCTATAAAATTCCTCAAACTATTGGGAAATTCCATGAAAATATCTCAGAAAATCTAAAAACCAAAACCAATAGTCGATATGCCGGAATAAATTAGTTCTCATCCTGAGTAGTGGTGTAGAAGTAAGAAATTCCGTTTCTAGTTTTAGAAAGGAATTTCTTACTTAAATCAATAAAAATTAAAACTCTGAATTTGGGGTTTTAAAAGGGAAGGGTCCGCAAATTTAATAATTTGAACCACATTTTTGATTTAAACCACATGATTAGGACCACAAAATTTGGAAAACCCATAAAATAAATAAAACTCCATCAAAAATCAATAAAACTATCACTATTTCACGAGTATATTTTTATAATAATATCATAAATCATAATAGTCAATGTTCCAAACCAATTATCATCTTAATTTAAATACACATATAAAATTTCAGTGACCAAAAATCAAGCTAATACACTGGATATTGAGAAATTTCGACGAGATGTGGCCTATTATCACGATAAGGCTCTGGAACAAAGTCAACGAGCCGAGGCAATGATCCGTCGATGCCACAGGATGGAAGAAACTTTGACGCGACCGGAACAATAGAAGAAATTAACCAAACATAATGACCTGCTGAAATTGCAAATTTCCGAAATTTCCATAGAATTAGAAAAAACAAAGAAGGAAAACCAACAACTAAAATTGAAAGAGACCATTCAAAACTAGATTGGCTACCACCCATCCACCGCTACTACCATTTGCATCGATCGAACATTTATTCCTTCATGATCTAGTCAATCCATCAATGTAGACCGCAATATCGAAAAAATCAAATCTAATAAAAATTGTCCCAGCAAAGCCGAGAAAGAGAGAGAGAGACGCCGAAGATTGAAGACAGTCAGGCTAATGGGACAAATGAAGAATTCCATGTCGCACATCTCAAATCGAGATTGGTCCATTAACTCAATTTTATAAAATCTATTTAATAAATGATTTGTGTCGTTATTTTGGAAATCGTTTCTGAACTAATTAAAATTATTTAATAAGCAATACTCGTGAAATAAGATAAATTTACTAAATAATCGATATCATTTCAATTAACTTAACAATAAGGGGACCCGAAATTAAGTGAGTGTGAATACGTTCTATGGTAGCTCGTAAACCCAAACGTTTTCTAGGGTATTAGCAGTCATGGTAATATGGCTCACCTTTTATTAGAAACCGCCCATTGGAATACATTTTGACGGGTATTCAATGGTTATACCTTTGTGCGCGCATCTGGTGGGAATCCCTTGCAAGTGACCGTAATAATCTTATGTTGGGCCAGAACACAAACGGCCTTGAAAAATGTTCAAATGAATCGGTAACACACAGGCAAATATAACATGCAAATTTAAACCTATTAAAACATCAACTAAACCCTATCAAATATGAGATAAAAGCAATTACATATAAAATAATAAACATAAAAATAAATTAAAATAATAACAAAATGCAACAAGATCCGCACGATACAAATACAAACATAACATGAAAACCCAACAAATTCGACCGAAATCTGATAATTTAACAAAAATGAAAAATTTCAAGAAAATGAAATTTAAATCAAAGAATTTGAATTAGAAATAATTCAATAAAAATTTCAAATAAAAAATTATCAAAATAAATTAAAAAATAATAAAAATTAAGATTAGAATACACTAGAAAATATCAAGGTCGAATTTTTTTTTACTAAATCAAAAAGAACACTCGAGGTTAGGGACAGAAAATAGGTATATATACCGATGCATTTTCACATAAAATTTAACCATTTTTCAAATCAAATTTGAAATCAAATTTTTGAACTAGTTTTAAAAATCTATTAGGTGAGCGAAAGTTTTATTTGGAAACTCTCTCTCCACGCTCCGTACTTGCAATCTCGGTAGAGCTCTGCTTGGATGTCGGCGTGGGGGGAGATGTATTTTATCTTTTTATGGAATGATGATTTTGGCAAGTAATTTGTTATATTGTCTTAACCTATTAATAAATATTTATAATGCATAAAATTAACTTGTTTTTATTGTTTTATTGTCGAAATTTTTCCGGCCCACAGCCAAAGACACACCGCAAGATATCAAAATCCACATACTATTCAGATTCGTGTAAGTGCGTGGAATATCGCCGATGATCTGTGCCCGTGAACACCCGGCGTGCGGAACGCAGGGATTGGAACGTCAATACTATTTCGTATAGAAGAAAGGAGAAATAAGGAAGGGGTCTTTTGGCTACTTCCTCGATTCTCGTTTTCTTTAAATTCGACCTAAATTATTTTACACACGGCTCAAAATCATCACACCGAGTAGTCCAGTGGGCACTCATTAAATATAATATAAACATAAAATGCGCTTAAGGCTTATTAAAGGGGAAGATTACGGGGAATGAAATTAATATGAAATCACTGCTATGAAATGAATTAATAAATTTAATTTAAATGAAACTTTAAATGAAAAATTCTAAATTATTAAGAAATCAACCACTTCAACTTTCTGATAAAACAGAGAATCTATTCAGATCCTAATCCATCAGTACAGCTGATAGAGACGCCTCCTTTTATTTTAAAAGCCAGCCATAAATCAAAATTGACCCCGTCTAAAAACTGAATTAGCCTAAATTAATTATCAAGTCAAAGGTATACGCATTCAATAGAATAAGAAAATTTTATTATAAAGATTTCATGACCCACTTGAACAGCTAACTTAATCGACCCCCAGATGTCTCCACCGTCATATCGCTGTAGCATTAACAAGATAAATCCACGAAATAGGCCATCTGCCACTGATATTCATTCTCCTAAAATATAACAGTAAATTGTGATTAAAAATGTTCAACAAGTTCTTGATCCATAGATGATTCCCCAACTCTTGATCACCAACACAAACCCGACCACGATCGCCAGTAATTTAAATTACCCGTTATTCCATCATTAAATATTAAATGGTATAAAGCATAACGACTCGACGTTTTCCGAAAAATCGACTGAAAATTGAAAATGATAATTCAATATTGTAAAGACCCAGTGAATAGGAATACAAACCAGCAAGTAAATTCCAATATTGGTGAACGAGAAGATGCTCCTGGTTTTTCCGGCGCGGTGAACTCTTGAAATTTTAAATGAATGTATTGAATATTAATAGAAATAAATTAAAAATCAAATAGATTTGACGTGAATTGGAAATAACGTGGGAACACCCACCGTGACATCGTGAAGTTGGCGAGGTCACAAGCGAGTTATTATCCAAAGAAAAAGAAACTTACAAATCTCCAACGTCGAATTTCGATACCCATTCCAAAAATTTAACGATTGACAAATTCAATTGAAAAATTCGAGCGGATATCGTATTTGTTTATTATAAACTAATCCATCTGAACGGCGACTAGTACCCGGATAAACAAATTCCATCCAATCAATCACCATTCGGTGACGTGTAGAATCTTTCTAACCGAACATAGACACCCACGCAATCGGTAAATATTAAATAATAATCACCCGAAACATTTTGGATATTTTCTTTCATCTTCAACAATGTCGGATAACACGGAATAAGCACCAAATATGCCCAACGAGAAAGTGGCCGCAACGTTGGAAATAACCACAGAGGGTGAGAAATTGTAAATTTTATTTATTAAGTAAACATAAATAATAGTTGTAATAATTACAATCGATGATCATAAGAAAAATTTTGATAATATTTATCCGCAATAAACAGTAATAATTATAAATAATTGTGGTAACATTTATAATCGGCAGTTTATAATAATGCGTATATAATTTTTATAATATTCAAATGATCCCCGATACGATCTCCTTATATTAGTGCTAACCTCGACTCGGCTAAAGTTTTTATCGATTATAAAATCAGTTACCTTGTTCCCTCCGTAAATAACAGTTCATTACTATCCTCGACCTATTAAGTTTAGCCATTGGATTTCTCGACACTACGACCCCCCCCCATAGAATTTATTCATCACACCATATAATTATTATTTTTGTCACCGCTTGATTATCATTATGGCCATACAATCCGCTCACAGGTCACTCGTAAATTCGCCGCATGTTTAGGACTTGTTAAATAACCAGAAGTTTTCTCGCAAAATGATTCATTATATTTCAACATAATCTTTAATAAAATGGGTAATTAGTAAATATTGTTACCATTTGTTTTTGCTGGAAACTTATATATTTTATTAGATATAGGGAAACATAGGCGTGTTCTTTTCCCAAAAATGTTAATTTCGAGCAGAGAAGTATGAGATGTTTATGTTGTAAAAAGTTTCGCCGGCCAAACATTAGCAGTATTTCTTCAAACGCGGCAGACAGTTTTAGGTGTTAAATAAAGAAAAATCATTTTTTAATAGTCAGTATGGAGATTGCAATAAATTTATATACATCAGGATATCTGAAGAAATCAATTAAAATCATATCTATTGCGAAAATATACCCCGCAAAGAAAGTGGGAATAATTTAACTTTAAAGAACCCCGGAACCGTAAGATTTGTTTCGATTTCACCAACGGACTGAGACAGATTTAAATTTCTAGTAAAGTTTCACCAAAGAATAAATCAGGAATGTTGGGGTTCCCTGTTTTCTCCGTTTTTTTGATGGAGTTCGTACATATAGTTAACGATTTTCATTTCAGCAACTAGTTCGAGGAATCACATGCCGACTTCCCTTGTGGACCGGTGGAGATGGGCGTGGTCACGTTTCAGACAAGAGAGATGCCCAGACTTTCCCCCGCCGAGACTCCGATGCACTGACTCCACCGAAAGCGATTTTGGTCGAGAGCTGGCCGAAGAGTGGAGTCCGGCCGAAGAAATCCACTGGCAAGCTCAGCACCTTCTTGAGCAACTGGAGGCCCATCAAAGACAGGTGGACATACAGGTGGTCCGGGCTCGCCAGTATCTGGCGGACGTCGAAGAGGACCTACTGGCGGGTCGGATCGCCAGCAATTACTCAAATTTGATTAAACTTTGATTTGATAATAAATAAAATTAAGTGTACTTTTGATGATTAGTTTGGAATTTTTATTTTTTCGTAAATAATTTTCCATTTGTTTGTTTGTTTAAATATAGTTCATATAATTATGTTTTGTTAGTCATCCCCCACCTTTAATCATTCACTTTATTAGAAATGGAACTTATTCAAATACTACAGAAGGAATTGTCCCGCACCCAACAATCAAACAAAGTTCTATATGAACAGATTATTCAACTTACGAAAGAGGTCCAACAGGTGAAATCCACCTGGGTGGATCCAGCGAAGCTCAAACCTCTCCATCAACGACTTACGGCTGCTCAAAAAGGTTGGGCCGAGGAACAGCAATTGAATCAGAACCTCCTGGCGCAGATAAAGGGGTTGGAAGTTGCTCTGGCCGCCAGTCGTGAGGGAGAAGCAGTGACTTACCCTCTTATCTTCGCCCCATCCCAATTGGCGTACCGAGATTCAGTCAACAACCCAACGCCAGTGGCGACTCCATCAACAATACCCTCGAACAGTTACCGGCTGGGGCGTAAAGAACGCACCCGACGCAGAGCCGCACGCCTGGCAAACAAACTCAATTGATTTGTCCTATATTGCTTATGAATTAAATTAAATTACAAATATTGTCTAATTTACCCTGTTTTGTTTATGAATTGAATTAAATTATATATATTGTTAAATCGTTTAGAAGGGATATATTAAAAATGTGAATAATATTAAATTGCCGCAGAAAAGTCATGAGTATTCACGCTTCGTCATATAAATGTCGTCCCATCTTTAGACCCATCACCATTACTACTAACGCTCACCAACCGGATTCTGATCGCGACTTCTCACACATAGGGGACATTACAAAGCGAGCATAGGTCTTCCATCGACAGCTCGTTGAACCCGAGGGTTGTCCGGGCAATTACAGCATTAGTAATAGCGCTCACTTTTTGCGGACAATCCACCCACTCGAACACATTTCCAACGTTGCCTAGCAACGGGTGCCGAGTGGTAGCTAGAAAATATTTATATGGCGTTACCGGGGTAATAACAAAAGAGTTCAAACAAATGTCAAAGCTCAGTAACCCACCACTTATATCGTTTACCTATCAGGTGTCCAGCAGTTTAATGAACAAGTTTTTGTAAATCCTAGCTTAATTTTGATAATCACTGTGACGTGTTGGACAAGTAGATTAGGGACAAGATTAAAAAACAAGCATAAAGCTTCTAATGCTAGCTCGCTGGACCCAGTGTGAGTCTGGAGCAGAGCAGTTTCTGTTGTTGGGCCAGAACGTAAACGGCCTTGGAAAATGTTTAAATGGATCAGAAACACACACGCAAAAATAACACGCAATTTAAATAAACCCACTGAAACATCAAGTAAACCCGATAAAATCTGAGAAATAAAAGAATTAAATATAAAATAATAAACATAAAAATAAATTAAAATATTAACAGAATGCACCAAGATTCGCACGATACCTATACAAATATAACAAGAAAACACAACATAATTCGACAAAATTAGAAAAATTAATAAAAGTTCATTAAAGTGAAATTTAAATCGAAAAATTTGAATTAGTAATAATTCAATAAAAATTATAAATAAAAAAATTATAAAAATAAATCGAAAAATAATAAAAATAAATAATAGAATTTGCTAGAAAATAACAAGGTCGAATTTTGTTTTACTGCATCAAATTTCACACGTCATACAAATAGGTATATATACTGATCCATTTTCACATTTAACTTAACCATTTTTGAAAATTAACCATTTTTCAAACTGATTAAAACTATTTTTAGAAACCATTTTCAAACCATTTGAAATTGTTTGTAGACTATTTTCAAATCTTATTTTCAAATCGTTGTGAAACTATTTTAAAACCTTATTTTCAAGCTATTTGAACTAATTCAACTGATTTTAGGTGAGAAATATTTATGTTGGAGCCCTCTTTCCACATCACGTTCATAGCATCTCTGTAGAGCTCTGCTTGACGGCGACGTGGGGAGAGAGGCATTTATGCTTTCTGTTATGATATTTTATGCTATTGTATGAAAACTTTTGGAATGGTTATGAAGGGTAATTCTGTTATTTTGTCCTAACTAATAAATATTATTAATATACATAAATTGTTTGATATATATTTTTTTTTTATAAGCTAAATTTAAATGTCGAAATTTTTCCGGCCCACAGCCGACACATAACGCAAGTAAATAAAATCTATATAGTACAGAGGCATGTAAGTGCGTGGAAAATCGCCAATGATATGTACCCGTGAAGACTCAGCGTGCGCAACGCAGCGGTCGTAACGTCAATATTATCCCCATAGCTGAAGCGAGAAACAAGGAAGAAGTCTCTGGCTGCTTCCTCGTTTCTCAATTCTGTAAAATCGACCTAAAATTATGTTACATACGGCTTAAAATTATCACACCGAGTAGTCCAGTGGGCACTCAATAAATATAATATGAACACAATATGCGTCTAAGGCCTATTAAAGGGAAAGGGTACTTGGGTTAAATTAACTGAAATCGTTGTCATAACTATTTTGATTAACATTTTGAAATAAATAAAATTTATTGGGAATCATTGAATTCGATTAAATTGAAATTATTGATAAAAATTAAAATAACCATTGATTGTAAAAGTAAAGTGTTTTATGGCTAAAAACTAAAGTAAATATTGGGTAAAGATAATTTAAATGCTCGTAAATGGTTGATTAGGGTAATGGCAAATAATTTCATCAGTTAAATTATTATAATTCATTTCAATAAAAGCAATCTGATCTTTGAGTAAGAACGAGTAATGTATTGATCTAAATAAAATCAACCCCCGATAAAAATGAAAGCAACTAAGAATCGAATTCATTGATTTCAAACAAAGAAACGCATCAATTAAAGGTAAAACGATTTTCGAATAACAGTATGAAATCCCTTAATTAAATTGTTGATTAAAAATTAATGTTCCCCCACATAATCCACCGTTAATTCATTTTGATAAAATTGAAGAAGTGATTGAGCAAATCAAGTATTTAGATTAAATTATTGATTAAAAATAAAACGAATACAAATAAATATATCGTTTATTAAATTGTAACAATTTATTGATAACAGTAAAAATGATTAAATTAGTGCAAATAACTATTAAGAAAAAACCCAAATAATCTAGTTTTGGTAAAGTAAAATATTGAATAAGGATAAACACAATAAGTTCCTTAACGAGCTATGATTAGTGGATTAAAGTAACTCATAGATTAAGATTAGAGATGAATTGAATAACCGTAAAAATGTAAATTAAAGTAAAACGGGATTCACGGATTTAAAACGATTAGTATTAAAATAACTTTGTGGGCTGAAGTAATAGTTGATCCAAACAGCCTTAGGGAAGACTAGTAGAAATCGGAATAACAGATGTCGATATTAATTACTGATAATATAATCTCTTAACTAGAATTAGAATAATTCATAAATCTATAAAATAGGTTTCTTCAATTATCGTAAATTCAGGATTTATAGCAAATTGATTAGCGGTAAAGTGAATGAATATTTACGTAAATTAACTTAATCTAATTGAAAAAACCAAAGTTTAAGATAAGCGAAAATTTGTATTAATATCACATTAAATTCCACATAGCGAAATTATTCCAATAAAAGGGTATCGCATCTGTTTAGAAACCTCGGTAAGCGTAGAAGTTTTCCTAAAAGTTGCTAATAAAGTACATTTAAACTAGTCAACGAAATAACTTACCGGAAATTGAGATAATCGAGTGTAGGCGAACATTTGACCAGTAATTCTGAAAATATGGCACGAATAATACAATCACCGGATGTAAACAACGTAAATCACCTTTAGTCAACCGCTTAAGTTGTAATGGTAAAATCCGCCGGAAATCATTCGCCCACCAGGATACACCTACACGCGACTAAGTTATCTCGGATCAACATCCGGCCTAAATCTTAAAATGCGAGCAACTGTAATTAAAGTTAGTAAACAAACTTTAAATCAATGTACAAATTCCCTTAAGTCAACGTACGAGTATCCGCCTACATGAAAAACTTTTATGTTAATACGCATATATCGAATAAGTTAAACATCAGGTTACCTCATCCATACGATTAATCATATAGTTCCCCTATAAAGGAGTGCACCTTAGAGAACCAGACCCACAAAGTAACCCAACCTGCTTATTAATGTCCCATCGCGTAAAGGAAGGCAATGGTCACGCGTATGACACCCTTACTAGTAACATAGACACAATCTGCTTGCTAATAACTTAGAATGGTAAATCAATCGAACCTAATAACAGTAATGTTTAGACATGTCGCCCAAACGAACTACCCGTCGAGAGACCGCCAGACAGGAACAGACAGGAATCCCGCCGACCACGAGGATACTCAACCAGTTGCAACGATCATGTCTCTCGGAACGGCAACACCCAGCTGCGGAGACCTACCTGCACGCACAGGACCTCCTCACCCAATGGGAAAGGGTGCAGGAGCAGGTAGATTTACAGGTGGTTAAGGCAAGGATGTACCTTGCGAACGTGGTCGAAGACATCCTTGCCGGGCGGATTGCAGTCGCCTATCCACCTCACCCAGTTCGAGACACCAGAAGACCCTACACCGTTGAGGCTCTCAAACGGAGCCTGAAGAGATATTGTCCGGACGAGTAAACTAACAATGACAGACTTTATGTAGTAACTGATTGAAAATATTAGAAGTTTACGTGTTATTTCTTTTTCTTATAGCTAGAGTCATTCGTGTTTTTGTTTAACGAAATAAACAATTATATAACTTGATCAATAATAAACTAACATCATCTATTTGATTGTAGTAATGTCTTCCTTACAAATCTTGCAATCTGAACTGGACCATGCGAGGCAGACAAACGCGGAATTGCACACTCAGATTATTCAACTAACCCGCGAAATACAACAGATTAAAGCCACCTGGAGGGAACCAGAAAAGGTAAAAACACTGTACCACCGCCTGACCGCAGCACAGAAAGGCTGGACAGAGGAGCGGCAGCTCAACCAGAGCCTGCGCACGCAAATTCGGGGACTCGAAGTCGCCTTAGCAGTCTGCCGGGAAGGGGAAGCGGTAACGTATCCGCTCGTCTTCGCCCCAACCCAGATGTCGCAGAAGAACACCCAACCAGTGGAACAATCTACCCTTCCAGTAAACAATCGTCGACCGGGACGTAAGTAACGGGCCCGACGTCGAGCAATCCAGCTTCAAAACCAGTAACCTGTAAACATTGCGCGCGTTGCTAAATAAATAGAGTAGTCGTGTTCTTAATTTTAATTTGTTCCGTTGGTATATTGATATACTAAACATTTGCATCATGTTACTCAACCTTAATTTCATCTCTCCGTAGGCAGATAAGAACCTAATCTCAAATGATCATGAGGGACAGAGCAAAGCGAGCATAGGTCTTCTATCGACAGCTCGTGAACCCGAGAGTTGTCCGAGCAACTACAGTACTAGCACATGGTACTCAATTTTTGCGGGCAATCCACCACTTGAACACATTACCAACGTTGCCTAGCAACGGGTGCCAAGTGGCGGTTAGTATCATTTTGTATGGCGTTACTAGGGTCACCAGGAGGATAAGCAAGATTTGAAACCCTGTAACCCACCACTGTGAAGAAGCTCACCTTTGGCGGACTCACAACCCCTTGTTGCACAACCAATGTTGTCTACCAACGGGTAACAAGCTGATAGAATGGAAAAGTTTTTGTATGCTTGGGTTGTCAAGGTCAAATTGCAACAACCCACCAACATTTTGATATTCCAATTTTTAATTTGTTTTTTCATTTTTATGCAAAACATTTTATACTTGTTATAAATTGTAATCTAATAACATTAGATTGGATAAAACATATTTTCCCTCTTTAGAACTAATTATTTGCAAATTAATTATTATAAAACTTTACAATGAAAATATTTTTTTTATCATTTGAATTAAATTGTTTTAAATTGCCAGTTGAAGTAAATATTTTGAATTGCTAACATTATGTTCAGGCACACTTTAAGAGTTCTAACTACATCACTGAGTAGAAATCTGAGACCGAATCGATTCACGAATAATAACTGTAAAAATATAAGCTTTTATCTTCATTCAAATAGTCGGCTCAGTGGAGTAAGTATTGTAGCATGATAAATTTGATTTAATATCATTATTTAAGCATGCGATATTTTCTAAACGGACATTAATGAAATTTAAACCGCTGAAAACTGAAGAGGAAGTCAAGGCAATTGTAATGCGATGCTGTAAAGAATTCGAAAAGATCCCAGCAGAGAAAGTTGGTACAGAAATAACTTCAATTATTTATACATTTTTGTGCGTGGATTGCGTAATCGGAATAATTATTAAGTCAATTTGGTTAATCCAACATAAATTAATTTGATTTCCCTTGAATTTTTGCTTAATGCTTTAAACTGTCGTTTGAAATGTGAAATTCGCAATTGTTTGTTATCTAGTAAGGACAATTATTATTATTAAATTTCCAGGTGAGCCTTGAATCGAGATTTGTCGAGGATTTGGGAATAGATAGTCTTGATCACGTCGAATTGATCATGGCCATTGAGGATGAAATGGGTTGAATTTTCATTTGTAAATATTATCTGCTGAAGGTGATCTTTTTCTCTTTCAGAATTTGAAGTTCCGATTGAGGAATCAGAGAAAATGAAGACTCCACAAGATATTATCAATTTTTTCAATAACAGGAACAAAAATTTCACCCATGTCACAATTTAATGCCGCTAGCGGATTATTTATTAATAAATCGATTTCTTGTTGAATTTTTGCCTTAATAAATCTCTCGTTTGCTACTTGTTGCCGCTGCTAAGTTTTGGGGGTGCGATCTCGTGCTGTGTTCCATCGAGGCAAATTGGGCCGCTTCACAACGGATCCATGAAAATCCCTTTCCCAAATTGTCATGCTGGCGGGCGTTGCCATCGCAACTCAGAATTTTTTCTTCACTCGTTGCTAAGCAACCTTAGTCAAGGGGACGACTGCCAGCAAAAGGTGAGCGATCCATTCTGAAACTGCTTTGGATTCGCTCGCTACTGATAGTACTTGATCTAGTTTTGCATGGAGCCTAGCAACAGTTTCCGTTGATACAATAATTGATTTTATTTGGTAAAATTAATAATTATTGATCGGACTCCAATTCGGATTAGTAATAACGATGAATTTCAGATAATCATTTAAACTTTTACTGATTAACATAATTGATCACCAAACTACAATAAGTGAGTAACACAACAAAATGTATTACGTGATTATTGCGACCCTTAGCAATACATTTTGGAATCCGCAACCGCTTGACATCTGCTTTTGGTTTAACTTCATCTCTGGTTTCTCTTTAACTTGTCTCGTTTTACTCTATTTTACTTCTTTGTTATCCATTTTTTAGTATTTTAACAACATTTATTACGATAAATTTTTCTCTCTCTGAATCCAATTTGTGTTTCCTTTTTATAAAGATTCTGCTGCTATCTCTGACGGTTGTCAAGATAAGCACTTTTATTTCCATTTTCCCTTATTATTTTCATAGTGATAGGGAAACTCAATTTTCATTTGTCAGTTTGTTGCGATTTGCACATGTTTTATTTACTTGATTTAAATTATTCAACTTCATATTTCTGTTTTTCATAGTCTAGAAGGACTCCAACAGGACCCCTCCGCCAATTCTGCTCACTTTAATAGTTGGTTAGTTGTATTATTCGGGCAACCTCAATATTTTAATAAACGTGTTGGGGGATGTAATTAGAATTGAAAGGTTCGAAATTGCAGAAAATTAAACCAATTATCAAATTTAAATTTAAAATCCGGGTCAGTTATAAATTAGACAATGGTGAATATCATGAAATTATTAGAATACGTTTAGAAAGAGTTTAAAAGCAAGAGAATGTATAAAAATCCGAAAATGGTTTATTGATTAAGGAAAACGCGAGTTTGGTAAACAACAGGAAAAGCAAGCAAAAAGGAATTCATAAAGCCATAATCAGGACAGCGTAATTGATGGGAAGATATAGAAAAAAGATTATCACAAAAAAAGCTAATAGTAGGGTAATTAATTATATATTTATACAATGAGATATTGAAAGATAGCCACAGAGAGTAGATTGTAAAATAGAGGTGATTTGAGCTGATGGCAATTAATGAAATGTATTATACCACTATATAAGGCGAGTTGAAAAATTAATTTGGAATGTAAATACAGGATAAACATTCATGTACAAAACAAAGGATAATTATGGGATACGGAAATAATATTGAGAGCCTGATAATGATGCCAATGTTATGACTCACTGTGTAATTTATTAATTTTACTTTTATTGATAGATTAAGCAGTTACACTGATTATCAAATTCCCAGGACTCCGAGGATCAAAACGGGAATACCAATATTTGGATGACAGAAGTGGGTTTAATTCTTGACAGTATTGGATACATTGGCTGTCTGCTTTTTGGGTGCCGTTTTATGTGAGCGGTGTTGTTGTTAATAAAGAGATAATAATGTTGTTTGATCGGTCTGCGCAGTGTCTGTGGGTTCAATCATATTTCTGGCATTATTTGTCAACTGCATGCTTTTTAGCTTCTTGTGGGGTTAAGAAAATGCACAAAAGTAAAAATGGAAAGTCAATAAAAACATTGATATTCGAAATAATAATTAAAAAGAGAAAATCAATTAAAATTTTAAAATAAATATTTATCTGGGGAAACGGGTAGGGGTGGATGCCAAATGTCTAGACGAATCCAAATAAGTAAATGGTTATGTCACCGCTGGACCACATACCCCCCGGGTAAAAAAAATTATAAGTCTAAAATTACAACTTTTGAAAGTACATTTTTTCTAAGACAAAGAAAATAACTCATTCAAGGTCGTTTAAACAAAGACAATGACTCACCAAAAACTTTTCAAGGTCATTTAAACAAAGACGATGATCCATTCAAAGTCATTGAATGACTCATCATATCTTCCAAAGTAATTTAAACAAAGACAATGACTCATTCAAGGTCATTTAAACAAAGGCAATGACTCATTCAAGGTCATTGGATGACTCATCATAATTTCTCAAGGTCATTTAAACAAAGACAATAACTCATTCAAGGTCATTCAAAAACTTTTCATGGTCATTGGATGAGTCATAATGACTTTTCAAGGTCATTTAAAAGTAGGTCAAGGTCATTGGATGGCCATCATATTTTTTCAAGATCATTTAAAAGTATGTCAAGGTCATTGGATGACTCATCATATTTCTCAAGGTCATTTAAACAAAGACCATGACTAATTCAAGGCCATTTAAAAATTATTTCAAGGTCATTGGGTGAGTCATCATATTTTCAATGTCATTTAAACAAAGACCATGACTCATTCAAGATCATTTAAAAAGTAGGTCAAGGTCATTGGATAAGTCATCATATTTTTTCAAGGTCATATTAATTAAAAAAAATTTAATTTAAATTTACTACTTATAAAAATAAGTAGTATTTTAATATTTTTTAATTTTTATTCTATTATTATTATTATTTTTACAATATTATTATTATTATCATTATTATATAATAAAATAAAACAAATCAACAACAAAAACTTTTATTATAAAGAAAAAATTCGACTATAATGATATTGTCGAAGAGCTTTATTCAAAGCCCATTCTACATACTTTCGATATCGGGCAGAGCAGCAATGACACCCATCATCACTTGGATATTTGGGTTCCATATTCTTTAACATTTTGTTTTGTTCGATATCCCACAGGAACTCATCAATTACAGAAAATATCCATATAGACGTAAAATTGAAGACGAAGTCTGGAATTATTGATGCTGTCTTATCCTTCAATATTTCATGTATATCTGGATAATAGAATTCCAGGCGTTCTTTGATAACTTTAAAATAATCATCTATAAAACAAGTAAAAAATAATAGTAATAATTATTAATTACCATAATGTTTAATTTTGTTCATAGCTTGAACTGTGCTCGGTACATCCATTTTAATGATAAAAATTGAAATAACAATTACTTTATACTAATTTAAATCAATGAGAAGTTAAGCACACACAAACTTTTAACTATAAACAATAAATATTAATTTATTTAGATTTGAAAAATGATTAAAGAAATTTTAATAATAATATTAGTTTTTAGTGTTTTTAAAATGTTTAACGCAATTGTTGTAACCGTTCAAGGTTAAAATTCAATAAGATGTGTATGTCCTGATACCGCTGTATTGATGGATATTTTATATATGATAGATAAGTCTAGATATTTGAAAACTCCAGTCAATAGGTTATCTGAAAGAATGAGTAATTTAGAAGTCCGATTTGAACTCGCATATAAAACTTTAAAAAGAGCTCGGAACGTAATATATATGATATTTTATATCTAAATTGGACCATAGGTATTATCAAAAATGAATTAAGAAAATCAATGTTAGAATTGAATGAAAATCGTAAACTTAAGGAAAAAAGATGAATTAAGTTCAATATAGTATAAAATTTTATTCTAATAAAACAACTGATCAGTTCAATCGTATAATGAAAGAAGTTAATGTTAACAGTGGCAACAAATTGAAAGAAGTTCAACACATGGTTAACGGTGGCAAAAAATCATCATTGTCATTTCCATTATATATTTTTACATATTTTCTTAAATAAAGACATTGCAACTTCCCAATGTCATTGCATGATTCTGATTGGTCGAATATAGTATAAATAAGCTTACAATTCCAAATATTTTTATAAAATGCCAGAAACTAAATTTTTTATAACTTTGTTGAATGAGCTTGTTGCTAATAATGGAGAAGAAGATGATATCATTAAAAATTCATGGTAAATCGTACCGAAAAAATAGTAAAAGACATCCCATTTCATTCCAATCGATATTTAGTTACATGTTTGATGAAAATAATAAATGGATGCGAATAATAGTAGGATTAATGTATATGAAACACATGATATTAAAATCTGGATCCGATTATGAAAATTATTTCCAATGGTCTATAGAGGTATATTACTTTATATTATTATTAATTTCTCATTATTTAGGTAATAGAAATAAAAATTGATCCATGGGTTGAAGCAAACGGTGGATGAATAACAATTATTCAAGTTGCCGCAGAAGCCAAACCTTCAGATATTTATATTTCAAATTGCAAATTTTTATTAAAACTAATAACTGGAGCATCGGTTTTACATAAACGTAATAAAGTTTATCATAAATTTTAATAAATATTTCTTTGTTATTTACTGAATTAATAATAAAAAACTACATTTTTAAAGATGTATTGATTATTACATGTATATGCTTCATCACCACAATATTCTATCATTATATTTTCTTTAACATGGTCAACACAAGTCTTAAATTCGTTAGGCTCAACTAAAATTGGAGTTTCTCCTCATTAATAATTTCTTCATCATTAATAATTTCATCATTATTAATAATTTCTTCATCATTAACAATTTCTTCATCATCATCACTGTGACATTCTGAATCACAACATGAATTTTCTTTACCCAATGCTTCAACTAGATTCAACATATCTCTAATTGTTACACCGGTTACATCTTCGAGTTTATCACATAAAAAGTTTATTAAATATTCTAAACGAAAATTAATTAATTATTTTATATTTTATATTTTACCCTTTTCAGACATCGTTTTTAAACAATTTTAAAACTAATTATAATTTTGTTTATAGAATAACAAAGAAAACAAAACATTAATGCATTTATTAAGATTAAACAATAAAATATACATTAAAATAATTGTGAAAGTCTAGCAGTAACAATTTTCCAGATTGGAGAAAGCACATCATTTTGATCAGCTTTATATCCTTGAATTGTTATTGTTAAATACCAGTTTTACTATTCTTTGAAACCTATTTCTGTAAATGCATCATAATATCTGGTATATTGACTGGTGAAGAATGCATTTTTATTACATTTTTAATTCGAATTGATCTTTTTGAAAACCGTATCAATATCCCTGATATCTATCATTGAGAGAGTCCCAGCGAGAGATTGAAATTGAGTTTTATTGAGTTTGACTGGATTTGCCAATTGCATATTGATGGGTTCCTTTAAGAAATAAATTTTATAATTGTGGAACATCTGAACTGGTTGGACGTTGATAGCAGAGCTCACTATTTTCTTGGCCATGTTTGATTTATGATCTTTATGAGGTGGTAACAAGCTTTTATACCCTTGACAGATATTGATTAACCAATCAGAATCATGCATGTACGTATTTCTATTATTATTATTATTATTATTATTAATATTATTAATTAATTATAACAAAGACAGTGCTAATGAATAATCATCATATGATTTATACTGCATCATATGATTCACACTGCATGATAAGTGCGTGACTGCATGCATACACAAAATTGTATGTGATTTACAAAGAAAACACATACATACTTTTGTTTGTATGTGATTTAAAAAGAACACATATATCAAAATCTCTCACCAAATGTGTATTTCTATACTTATTAAGTGCTACGTTATTATCATCATTTAGTATTACTGTTATTGTTATTATCATCATTATTACTATTATTATTATCATCTAGTATTACTATATAAATTATTACGAAAACAAAAAATAAAACAAAAACAAACCCTAAACATTTATTGGTGTGAAAGATTTTATTTTAGCAAATTCCTAATGAAGTTTATTATACTTCATTCTACATACCGTTGGTAACGGAAATTACCTCAACTACAATTTAGAATACATGGGTATTCTGTTGCCATTTCCGTTACCATTCGGTTGAGCTTGTTATCCAATAGAGCCTGATTGGTCAGGTCTGAAATTCGGATTCCGATTTCTTTGAATAACAGTTGTTGACTCATTGCAGGATCTTGGTTCATCAAAATCCGCTTCATTTGCGGGTAAAAGAATATTACTCTCTCTATTACCATTGGCGCATATTTGTCTAAATAAAATAAATAATAATAATAAAATAAAGAAATAATAAATTTACCATATTCAGTGGAATTCTCTTCTGTGTAGTATTTTCCATTTTAAAAATGAAATAAAATGAATAATCAAGTTGTTTTAATCACTCATTGGCCAATTAGATATTGACCAATCCCGTGATTTCATGTTGTATGTCTGTAACAATATTTTTGTACTCTAGATTTTGCAACCCTAATATGACTTCATTCCCACTGGCAAACATGTTAACACACCTTGCAATATATTTTAAAAGCCTCAGTGCAGGAAATAATTCTGGCTCGAACATACAAAGACATTTTGTTGACATGTTGTATAGATTGATAGAATGTCTCATATCCATGGTAACCGTAATTGACTGTATTTTAATATCCTTTATTCTATATTGTAATTTATTGACATCTAAAGGTTTCTTGCATCCCATGATTCTGCATTTGCCGGATTTGAAAAATATTATAGGGTATTTTCCACTCCTATCAACCATTTGCTGGGGTTTACCAGTCGAGAACGTCATTTTTGGCACATCGAAAATTCCTTTATAATTTATATTTGATAACATAATTAAACAATATTGAAATATTAATCTATATATATGATTTTTAGAAAGAGTTCATTAAATTGTATAATATAAACAAAACTATAATTATACAAATTAATAATGGAATTAAGAAAGGATGCGGTATATCAAATCTTCGGCCCAAGTGGTAGCGGTAAAACTATGTTTGTGTTTAAATTACTGAAATCTAATTTATTTCAAACAAAATTCAACAAGATTTATTGGCATAGGGGTGCAGATGAAGAACATGGATTAACTCAAGATAATTTCTGTAAATTGAAAAACATGAAAATAGTAAAGGATTTCGATAAAAACTGGTCAAGTCAATTAAGGAAAGGTGATGTCATTATTATCGATGATTTGTATCAGGAAGCTAATAATGAAAAGGATTTTAATAATTTATTCACAAAAATCAGTAGACATGTTAGTGTTACTGTGATCTTTATTACTCAAAATCTTTTTCATCAGGGTGGCGCACATCGAACAAGGAATTTAAATGTTCAATATTTAGTTATTTTCAAGAATCGTAGAGATGCAACAGTTACTGATTTTCTTGCTCGACAAGCATACCCTAATAATCGTAATTTTCTCATCAGTGCATTTCAAGATGCTACAAAATCACCACATGGATATATATTTCTTGATTTCACACAACAATGCAATGATGATTTACGGGTAAAAACCGATATTTTCAATAAAGAAGGTGCCATGGTTTATAAACAAAGTTGAAAACAATAACATGTAAAAATGTTTATTAAATACAGACTTAAAAACGTCCGAAAACGTAAACAAAGTATTTAAAAGAAAATAAAGACTGAAAAAGTTCCACCAAAAACTAGTTATACACAATCTAAAAAACTAATAACCGGGAATTTCCTCACAATGAATTTAATTTAGAAAAACCATATTAAAAGTAGTAATAAAGAGTCAAAAAGTTAAAATTGTAAAAAATCATAGGAGCTTCCCATATTTTAATGCATTGTTAAAGGCATCGAGTATGAAAAGAATGTCTATTTTACAATCATTTCCAAATTTTGTTGTCGATGATTTACTCAAAGTTCTACTAAAAGTAGTCAGAGGTAAAATTAAAATCAGTATATCTAAGAAAATATTGTTGAATAAACATCGAAAACCTTTTTTATCGCTAGTAAATAATAAAAATCGTAAGCAAATGAGAAAAATCATATATAAACAACAAGGCGGTTTTATCGGCGCTATATTACCATTAGCAATATCATTATTATCACAATAAACGATGGGACAATCATTACCTAATGTTAAATTAAAATTTAAATAATTTTCTTGTAATGGAGAAGATTTGGACGAACCCAGAAGACGAAGCAGGTTTCGGTGGAGTGGCAAAGTTAAAGAAAAGAGTCCCAAATTCGAAATAGGAAACACCAAAATGGTTGCCAGATCAGCTTGCGTACAGTTTAAACAAACCGATGCGGAAAAGATTTCCAACGAGAGCTTATAAAACATTCGGTATTAATGATTTATGGCAAATGGATTTGATGGAGATGATACCGTATTCAAAGATTAACAAGGGTTATAAATATATTTCAACGTGTATTGATGTTTTCAGTCGTTTTGCCCGCTGTGTACAAACAAAGACAAAATCTGCAGAGGAAATATCTAAAGCAATTAATAATATATTTAAAAATGGGCATCCTGAAAATTTGCAAACCGATTTAGGTATTTTTATTATTACAAATTATTATTATTATTATTATAGGCAAGGAGTTTTACAATAGTAAAGTTAAGCAAATCCTGAAAAGTTTCAAAATAAATCATTACTCTGCACATTCTCAATACAAAGCTGCTCATGTTGAAAGATTTAGACGCACATTGAGGGATAGATTGAAGAAATATTTCGTGCATCAAGGTAATAAAATATATCTTAATGTATTACAGAAAATATTTGTTAGTTATAATAATTCATCACATCGAGGGCTGAATGGTTTGAAACCCGTAGATATCAGCTCAAAGACACCAGTACGATCTAAAAAAGTTGTAAAAATTACAAAACCAAAATATAAAGTTGTTGATTACGTTAGAATTAGTAAAATATCTGCTTCACCTTTCATTAAAAATTTCAATAGTAATTGGAGTGATGAAGTATTTAAAATTACAAAAATTAATACTAAACAGAGTCCTTTAATGTATGTTATTAAAGACAGTGACAACAATGTAATACAAGGAAAATTCCATGAACAGGAATTACAAGATATTTCCAAACCTACACTGTTCAGAATTCAGATAATATTGAAAACTAAAATGGTGGGTAAGGATAAGCAATACTATGTCAAATGGCACAGATATCAAAATCCCTCATGGATATCATCAAAAGACCTAGTAAATTCAGTTTCTATACTATTTTACCGAGCAATAGTTGCCCACTAATCCATCCGGAAAATCAAGCAAATAAATTGATGGTTGATCTTCAAAATCCTATTTATTTACATGGAAATTGGGAAGTTGCTTTGCAAGACTTTACATTTGTGTACAATACATTCCCATTTTATAGTGATTGTAAAATTGTAAAACTGGCAACGCACCCGAATGTGAAGTCAAATAGAAATTTAAGTCGGCGACAGAGGTGAAGGGCCAGAAATGAGCTACTCCAAGCTAATCTAGGCGGTAGTGAGAACACGTAGCTAATGAGAATTGCCGAAATGATGATGGCCGAACCAACAATCCCAAGGAATGACGAAGATATAAATATTGTTTATGCCCCTCGGCAGCCAGATTTTTCTCAACCAGTTCCAACGCCAGCAAAATTCATTATTACTACGCGTAGCCACTCTGCCAAGATACCGATCAGTATTCAAATTTCTACATCGACTCGGACAACTCTTGACAAGGATGCATCTTCTAGCGGGCGATCATCTCCGTCGTCGAACCGACGGTATCTCAGAATCAGAAGGCTAATAATCTTCATTGAGCCCGTTCGAATTCATCAACCAAGCCACCCTGGCGCCGATATCTTCCAGTGGATATCGACGCAGAAGATTAAGGGAAGAAATCCGCTTTATAGGTGAAAAACTGCATTCTTTTATGATGGACCTGTTAATAATTTTATATTTTTCTTTTGTTATTGATCGTTGTTGTTACTTTTACTTTTTCTTATTGAAATATAATTTTAGTCTAAAAATTTGGTTTCGTTTTATAATTTTTTTTGGTTTTGTTTGTTTGCTTTTGTTGTATTTTGTTTTTCGTTCAATTCCGATCACGTGAATGAAACATAAAAATTCTTTTGATCAGATATTTAATAGGCGTAGAATGGTTTTCGAGGGCAAAGCAATAAATTAAAAATATTATCTAATAGATAAATCCATGAATTTAATTAATTTACCTAACAGGTGTCATTAGAATCAGAGCTGTGAGTTTGATGTGCAATATGAGTTTTCGATATGTTCACGGACATTTTCTTTGTCTGTTGATGAATTTTAATATTATTATTATTATTATTATTTTTATTATTATTATTTTTATTATTATTATTTTTATTATTATTATTTTTTTATTTTTTTAAACTCATTTTTAAGCGAATTACATTTCATCAAGATTTATTTCTTACAAAGTGCCAAATAATCAATAATTCAAACCCAAGGTAATTTTAATATTTTAACTTGTAGTGTACTTTAATTTAGTAATAAAAATTGCTATAAATGAATAATTAGATTGTTAAAATAATAGTCAAGTCACGTTGACCCAAACCTAAAACAATTATTATAGTCTTACAATACATTATAAAAATATCTGATCATATAAAATATTTTCCTTTCTTAAGATGTTTTCCACACCTTTAGCTAGTCAAGTTTGATTTTTTTCGTCCTCTCTTTTGAAAGAAGTTCAACTCGATGAGATGACAGGAAATTTGATAATTTTTTGTGGGTCTCGTTCTGTATACCGTCCTTATGGTGGGTTTCTAGGTGGTGAAATTTTAGACTACATGGTTGCTACCCAGACAGCCCAATACAAATACCTTCACTACAACTCGGCACCCGTTGCTAAGCAACGTTGGAACTGTGTTTGAGTGGGTGGATCGTCCGAAAAAAGTGAGCTACATTGCTGATGCTATAATTGTCTGTACGATCCATGGGTTCAACGAGCTGTCGATAGAAGACATGTGCTCGATTTCTATACTGTCCCTGTTTTCCTGTTTAGGTGAAGTTGAGTATAAAATAAGTTATGGACGTTTTGTTTTTTAGATCGAATATCTACACTTTAATGAATTATTCATCAATACAAATGATTTGTAACACTAAATTTTAATTATACCAATAAAAAGATTCACAGTTCAACAATAGAGTTTAATTCATATAGCTATTTGGATTGGTGCGCTGCAATCGCCGACGAGCACGTTCGGCCTTTCCTGGCTTGTGTTTCTTCTGGGACACATTTTCCTTCTTTGCCGTTATACTTTCTCTGTAAGCTAATTGAGCAGGGGCAAACACCAGGGGGTAGATGACGGCGTTTCCATCCTGGCAGTTAAAGCCAGCTCCAAGGCTCAGATTTGGGTCATTTGAACCTGGATTGTCTGATTAGCCTCTTTCAGAGCGGTCCGACAGGTATCCAATTCCTGCTATATTTTCTTTACCCGTTTTTGTTCGAACCAGGTACATTGCAGTCTCTGTAGTTCTTGGGTGGCCTGCGTCAATCGTTGAGTGAGGCGGGTCTCCAGTCCGGTAGAATGATCTGGGTCTGACACTGCAATTCAAAAATAATAAAATTAAGAAAAGAAATTCGAATTTATTGCTTCCGCTACTAGCTTAATTGGATATTTTATTGTTACTGTCAAACTTATACAGTTACAAAATTCAATCCTGACGATTAACCATTGTCTCGTGCGTCAAAATAATAAATTTAATATTTAAAAACTCCTGATACTTAACATAAATTACTGTTCGTCGATTAAATAGCATTTATTATATGCAAGTAAATTCTTTAGAATAACCATTTATGTTAGATTGCTATTTACCTATGACTTTAACTCTAGATTGGTGAATGTTACTTTCATCATTCAAGCTTGTTATCAAAATAAGTCAACGATACGAAATATAAAAAGGGAAAACAACACGTTATCTATTATTTATTATAATTGTCATTCACAAAATTTTTCCAAGACGAATTGTTAGGTCGAGATCTTGGCCTACGACACTTTCTGCCATGCAAATGTTTTCCTTCTCGCAGCGAGTCCAATCGTTCCAGCATGTCCGGGTGAGCCAACTCCTCCGGGATCATCACCTACGTTGGAGCGGCTAGAGTCATCAAGGTTCAAATCTTTCAGGTTGTGATTTTACTCCGGATTTGATATGACCCGGCTTAACCATTTTTCATTACGTTAATTCATTTAACAAACGGTAAGAATAGTTTCTTATTAATTTTCAGTTTTAATGGAGACTTTTACCAATTTAGAAACTTTAGGTATTCTCTTCGGACGAGCGATAGTATCAATCAGTAACATGGGTTATTACAATTTGGAGGATATGAAGCTATACGACTGAATCGAAAGGGTACGGTTTACTATTATTTAATTTTATCAATTATTTCAGATTATTTTTAGAGTAAAAATCCTTTACCATGCTTCCAAATTTCATTACATCGTTAATCTTGGAAACTTCATTCTGTCCCCGCGAATAGCACATTCAAAAATCCAATTGGAATTATCAGCATTATAAACTTGGTCTATGTGTACGCTAAATTCTAGCTCTGGGGTTAATTTTACCTAAATATTATTTAAGTTTCTTGTAAGAAAAGTTAATGGTAAAATTTATATTCTGATATAATAATCGTGCAGAGTTCTACTTATCCGCTTTGACTTCGAAAACTATTTTGTCTTTAGGATGCCGGCAGTGATTCTGGGTTTGGAATGAACGGTTTTACTTTGATTTTTAATAAAATTTATTCGTTATTGATTTTGTTTACTTTAGATAGACGTTTCGGTGCCCAATTTTAGCTATTCCCCACTTTCCATTCCTGCATTTTGACCCTAAAGTATTGATTGTGTTTATATTATATTTAAGAGTGCCCACTGGACTACTCGGTGTTCAGAATTTTAGCCGTTTGTATGATTCATTTTAGGCCGAGTTTACTGGAGTTGGGCGAAAGTAGGACGAGCCAAAACCCCCTTTCTTCGATCTCCCTTCACCACTATAAGTTATCATTTTACGTTTATATTCGCCGTTTACTACTAGCGAATCCTCACGGTCACAGTTCCGTTGCAGATGGACTGCGCTTATACGGAACCGTTGATTGTGTATATTTATTTTTTTGTGAGATGTCTTGGCTGTGGCCGGAAAATTTTCGACATGAATTATAGTTAAGATATAATAAAACAGAATACTTGTCCGAATACATATAATTCGTTATCCATAGCTATTACATTCATAGGCATAATTTTCAATATTCATATTCATAAGTACATTCATAATTATATATTCATAAAAGGTTCATCACTTCGTCAAATTGGAATCCTCGTAGAAAATCAGTTCTGGAAAAGTAATTTCTTTCACTCAAGCTTCTGATATCACACAAAGCGCTTGTTGAGAATTTGGTTAGTCTGTTCCCTTAGCCCCATTTTGTTTGGTAACTTGGAGAATGGATTCAAAATTTGAGTTTTTTCTCCAAGTAACAACAATAATTAAAATTAAAATCAAAATTAATGACAGAGAAACAAAAACAGAATTTATGGTTAAAGTGGATGAAAAAGATTAGAAAACACTTTAATTGTTTTTTTTTGGAATTTGTAATTTTTTGTAAATTTTGGGTTTTTTTAAAAATGGTTGTTTAAATTTTTAATGTAAATGGTAGAAATTTGAATGTATTAAAAGTGAAATTCTTTAAGTTGTAATTATAATTTGTAAATTAATTTGAATAAATTCCTCAAAATGCCTGCTATTCTTAAATTTTTGAATAATTCTGATAAATTATTTGCAGTTGGTGGATTTATGTTTATGACATACAAATGTGGTGTCTGGTCAGATAATGATTCTAGTCGGAGCTCATTTAATACATGACGGCATTCTATTATTGCAAAATCTTGTGACGTTATTCCTAGTAGAGCCGGCGAAATTAAAGAGGCTAGCACAGCTCGAGAGGCTTTGTCTACTCTCAAACCACAAATTGGAATTACATCTCATATTGTTTCTTCTCAAGCTGCACAATTCGATAAAAGTGAAGCAGGAAAAACTCTTCGTTGGATGGATATGTTAAATGCTACAGTTCCAAGTCGTATTAAAACTGCTCTTGATAATATCCCATCAAATATTCAAGAATGTGCTATGGATGAATATCATAACCTTCTGCGATGTCTCTGCATCCTCGTGGGCCTTGTTAATAAAAAGATGATGGAATATTTTTGTTAGTGAAAAACGGTAAGAGCTTTTTACCAGGAAAATGTGACTGAAATTATGTAAAAATGAATCGGTATATATACCTTTTCTGTGACCCTAACATTGCGTGTTATTTTCAGTGTGATAAAACAAAATTTGACCTTGAAACTATTTGTGTTATCTAACTTTAATTTTTATTATGTTCTTAATTTAAATTGACAATTTATTTCTTAAATTTTTTAATTGAATTTTGCCAACCAAAAATATTTTATTTAATTCAATTTTATTCATTAATTTTTTGCTTTTATATAAATTGTCATTTTTCGGTCAAATTCTTGTTATTGTGTTATATTTATGTAAATTTCGTACTGATCTTGATGCATCTTTGTTATTGTGGGGTTTAAGATAATTAAAGTTTAGAACCATCTCTAGCTTGTAATGCTCGACGCTTCGCGCGTTCCGCCTTTCCTGGGCGTCACTGAGCAGGTTTCGTTGCTGGCTTGGATGCATTAGTTGCCTCTCGATATGACAACTGAGCCCTCCTGACAAGCCGATAACGCCACTTCCAAGCTGCGGATTTGGATTTTCTGTGATTGTCCTAGCTGTTTCTCGTCTTCCCACCTGCGTTGGGCGGCAGTGAATCTCTGGTAAATTCTCTTGGCCTTCGCTGGTTCAATCCAGGAAGCTCTGATTTGTTGGGTTTCTTGATTCATTTGGAGAAACTGGGAGTGAAGCTCCGCATTCTGTTGGCGCGACTTTGCGAGCTCTTTGGTCAGAGTGCTGATTATGTTCATATCTAAAATTAAATTGTTCATTAATAAATCGCATCTCTTTAGTTATGGCATTTCCTCATTTATTGTCCTTATTATCTATTTAAACTTATTCTACTAACTGGGAAACTATTAGATATTTATCTATTAGGCATGCTAATGGGTGTCTAAAACTTATTCGTCTTTAAGTCAATATTATAGATATATTCAGAAATTAGAAATTAAGATTTTTAAATCAACGATTTATTAAATAACAACGTATTATTGATGTCGGAGATTTCGGCGATACGAATCCTGAGCGAATCCGCGTTGTCTTCGAGCATATAAGTGCTCTTGCCTCCTTACTGGACTTCCATCTGCATATCGGGTTTCTCTTGGCAGTAGTTTCTTGGGAATGACCACATTCATTGATCGAGTGGATTCAGCTAACCTTGGGTCGTAAATTTCATATGATACGACATACGGTAGTGCGTATCCATCTGTGCTGTGGATCCTTCCTGCAGCGATCTCCTCCTTTATTCTAGCCAGGTATCGCCTTGCCACTTCGATCTGCCAGTTCCTCTGTTTCTGTCTCTGCTCGAGCCTAGCTAGCATATATTCTGCCCGTTGTCTGCTCTCCTGGGCTGGGTTTCGACCCGGCTCCCGCTTGATGGCAACGCAGGGGAAATCAATTTCTTCGCGTTCCTCTGCACATCCATCTCGGAATTCTTTGACTGGAGATACTGTGAATCCGGCGTCCCACATCGCCTGCCTGCATCTAGCGGTGGATCGTGCTGGAAAATGCACGATGATCTGGGACGCGTTTATCCATGATCCATCTGTAAAGTAAAGCTTAATATACTAGATCCCGGCATAATACTTGGTGATTAAATAGAAAATAATTCTCGATACTTCCCTTCGTCTTTCTCGGTTTTACAACAATCATTGTAGTAGAAAGATCATTTAAGTTATATGTGAATGAAGATTCTAACCTTACTTAATTATACTTTAAATGACGACGGCGTTAGAACATCCGGATTTATCAAACGTTGGCGTCTGGGCTTTATGTATTATGATGGTTGGTCTTTATTTTTGTTAGAAAAGTTCTATTTGGTTATTGCATTAATACTGCTGTGATGCTTGTTCCTATGAAACTAGCAACGTAGATATTTGCGTCGACTCACGACGTTATGGTGGTGTAGTTGATAGTTATAAAGTGTCGAATTAATTTTTCCCTCGAAAAACAACAAACCGAAGAAATACATTGTTTTGAGTTTGATTAAATCAATTCAACAGAATATGAGCAATTGTTATCACGTGAGGCCTAACATAGCCGTTCCGTGGTCAGGGTATCTACTTCACTTTTAATTCATAATTTCGTTTTGGTCCTTGTCGGTTCATATTAGAATTATTCTTAAGGGCTTCTGAGCAGGTGTTGCGATCAATTGCCTTATGGTTTTCGTTGGATTTGAATAATAGAATTAAGGACAACTTAATAATATTAGAGTTATACCTTCTTGCGTGGATCTTCAATTCTCCTCGGATCCTCCCATCTGATGGTTTCCTCGTTGCGGGCTATAATGATTCCTTCTTCCCACTGGAGTCATCGATGATTTCTCGGTTTGTACGTGCATGTTTGGGGCAATTTTATTGGACTGAGTAAATGATCACGTTTGCACATTTGCTTTATTATTTATATGTGACTGTTGGCGTGTATTGATTATGATGATTCCAGCAACTGGTGACGTGGCAAGTCGTTCTTCTCGTGTTGTGCCTGATTGATTTATTTGATTTCATTCTGTCTTTTCTTCGTAGCACATCAACTCCTGTATTTAGCGGTTAGACAATTTCAATTTGCATTGAGTGTGTATGTTCCACTCAGTATTTTTATTTTCTATGTTGATCCACATTCGTCTGTACTGTTAAACGGAAAATTGTATTGATTCATACTACGTGGATTAATTCTGTTCAAACGAGATTATTCATACGCTGGTATTTAGCCGATTTAGTCTTGATAGGTAATTTTTCACATCTATTCATCAAGTCAATTCTCAAGTTATGTTATTAGTTGAATCTGTTATATTGATCACTGGCATCACGATTCTTTATTCGGCTTCTCAGATTGTGGTCAATAGTTACAATTCGCTGGATCCAGGTTTGACATATTTAATGGAAGATCCTTGATCTGATACTCTCTGGACTCAAATATCTTAATGCAAAACATTCAGATGTTATCAATGATTCAAAGTCGATGATCCTCCTCATTTACGATCATTCAAGTCAACTACTTGAATGGGTATAGACTCTGCGTTACTACTACACTATGGATATCCAATACCATCATGTGATACTCACCGCTGTTTGTTTATTGATTTGTCATCACAATCCTTAGGACGAAATTGGTACCATCTTTTGTCTCTTATTTTTTATTTGGGAATTGATTTGTTCAATTGGTCGGATAATTATGTAATTAATTTTCTCGATTTCTTAATTTAGTTATTTGCGAGTTATCGTTGGTATTGGGTTATTATTATTAACATTTACAATTTAGATCGTTATCTGTTTTGTGATTTATAACCGTCACGATTGATTGTTATTATTATTCTTAATTTAATGGCAAAAACGTTGAAATTACTTATACTCAGTTATTTAATCGAATTCCGTCAATCTGATGATTAACGCTAGGTTATTTTCGGTGTGGGGTTTAGATTTTTTGAGTTATTTTGTATTTTTTAACTTCCATAGGGGACTATCGTCAAAGTTTACGGCCTAGTAATTGAGAGATTTAGTTATTTTGGCCAATCTAACTTCAGCATGGATGTTATGATTACGATGTTTAAATTCGATATCTAATCTTGGGTCAACTTAGTTTAATTTGCTTTCGTCATGAATATCGTCGTCAAGGTTTTGGATTGTAACGTTAGCTATTGCGTTTGTTTCGTTATTTTACCCTAATGGAAATGTTAGCTTCAACAATATTTTAAACTGATTTTAAGTTTGATCTTCTCAATGCAACTCTAAGATGACTGTGGGCCGTTTTTCATTAAATTTATCTGTCTTGGCTTTCATTAATATACTTTATTTTTAACGTTAAAAATAGTTTATTTTATTTATTTGATGACATAACAACGATTTCCGGATTCTTTCCCACACTCCCTTCCTTATTTGACTTTAAGATAGACATGTTAATATTATGATTTTATGAGTGCCCACTGGACTACTCGGTGTTTATGATTTTAAGCCGATATGAATTAGGAACTTTAGGTTTATTTTATAGGAAATCGGGGATGAAGGAGTAGCCAAAAAACTACCCTCTCACCTTCCCACTTTCCCCTATAACGGATGGTATTGACGTTTGGGTTATTACGTTACGCACACTGGAACCTTCACGGGCACAAGCTATTGGCGGATGAACCGCACTTACACAGCTCGAATTGATATGTATATTTTGCTTGCTTGCGGTGTTGTATCGGCCGTGGGCTGGAAAAATTTCGACAAAAAATTATATTCGTCTTGAAGCTTTTATTCTGACTATAATATAGTTTGCATATAATAATTGACATAACTTCATTGGCATCATCATGGGCATCCATAGTACAATAACATTTTCTCACACAAGCCTCAAGTAATACTTACATTTAAGTTGCTTGCACGCTGTATGGAAAAGTTTTTCGAATCGTCTGTTTGAATAGTAGTTGTCGTTAAAAACGAGCTCTTTTGATTTCTCAAAAATTGGTTAAAACAAAGTTAAAATTCTGTGAAAATGAATCAGTATATATACCTGTTCTGTGACCCTAACCTTGTTTGTAAAATTTAATGCAGTAAAACAAAATTTGACCTGTAATCTAACTCTAATTTTATTATTTTCATGATTTAATTTGACAATTCATTTCTTTCATTTTTAGTCGAATTGTTTCCACTTCAAATTATTTAATTTTACTTCCACTTTTCATGAACTCTCGCTCTTTTAAATAAATTGTCAATTTTCGGTCAGATTTCTATGTTCTTCTGTTATTTTTTTGTTTATTTCGTGCGGATCTTGTTGCATCTTGTTATTATTTTAATTTACTTTTGTGTTTTCGATTTTATATTTTAATTATTTCTTTCTCGTATTTTAAAGGGGTTATTTGATGTTTTATGCGTCTGGTTTTAGATCTGCGTGTTATGTTTGCGTGCTATAACAGATTCATTTAAACAAAACTCTGTTCTGGCCCAACATATTATTTTAATTTACTTTTATGTTTTTGATATTATATTTATTAACATTTTCCTCATAGTTTAGGGTTGTTTATTTGGTGTTAAAATAGGTCTGAATTTTAATTTGTGTGATATTTCCAATTCATTTAAACAAATCTCTGTGTTGGCCCAACACTTAATTCAGTTCCTCGGTTCTTCGTGAACTAATAGGTATTTCCAATCTAAAAAGCCTCTTTGCCATATTATATGCAGCGTTATCTGAGTTATAACTCGTAACTACTATCATTTCTCCTGCTGATATATCTGATTGTTTGATTTAAGTTTAAATGGAATTTATAACCCGTTGTGCACTCCCGACTGATATTTATTCTACGTAATACTTCATGCCAGCTGCTCTCTTCATACCGACCAGTCAATGTAGTTGTAATTAGATCTCTTGCTGTTCTTGTGTCTCGATCGGCAGATATCAGTTTGACACCAAATTTCTGTGGTCTCTCTTAAAGATTTTTCTTTGGAATTCCTGTCTGTTTATAAAAAATGCTTTATGGTTTCCTGAAGCAAAATATCCAACTTTGAGGTATCGCCTTGACAACTGCTCTTGCCTTGTCAATTTTCTAATCAGTTCACCCATTAATACGATATATAATTTTGCATGGTATTCCTCTCTCCATAACAATTTGTTCATGGAATTCATAGCTTTACCTTGGAATAAATATTTATTTGGTTCTTGTCTGATCGATCTGCCTCCTAGAACAGAAATCACAACATTGTAGACAAGGCTGAATCCTCTTCTGTCTGGTAAATTCTTTTCTACATAATTAATCGAGGAACTTCCTAGATGTACAAGGCGCCATAGTAGTGTAAATCTTGAGTGGGCCTGTTGCTAGGTTACCCGGAGCAAGGACCAAGCCAATTCCAAACGAGAGCACAGCATTATCCTACCGTATCAAGTACCGGAATGTCAGCCAATCAGACTCGCTACTGGTTGGTTAGTAACGATAACAGATCGCAGTTGCTAAGGGACTTCAGTATTGCTTAGCAACTGATGATAGTACACAAATGATAAAATCAATAGACACAATCATCTTTATTGATCACGACAGTACAGGAACAAATCTCAACGAAAACGGTCATAACCGGTGCCACCCGACCGCAACAACAAGCACCATTGGAGACTGACAAATAGGCACTGACGAGATATCATAAGAATCATGCGTATTTCTGATAATCAGCAATGCAATCTGGGCATCCGGCGCAGCTGCTCAGTGAACCCAATGCTCTCTCCCTCAGGCAGGCGCGGCCCCCTCAGGTGCAGGATGCGCGGGATCAGCTCATCGACCGCGCTGGCTTTGTACACCTTTCTATTGGCGATCAATAATCCTGGTTCCGCCGCCGCCGCTGTCGCCACTGCCGCCGCCGATCTGGAATATAGAATATAGATATCGGGTTAAAATACATGCGCAATCGATTAGCCAATCACAACTTGAGCAACTTGACGGCCGACACGAAGAGATTCCTCGGTTCCGTCGAGCGATCGAGATCAAGATTGAAGTGAACGGTGTCGTCAACGTTCAGATATTTGACATCTGGTCCAATCCGTCCCGAGCCAATAATGTCGAGTTCAAACGTCACAGGAAGCCCGTTGTGACCATCCTCCTCGTTCACTTGCCGTTCGATGCACACCTTCGATTTCTGCACATTTCCCATCATCATTTACACAGATCCGCTCACGCCAATAAATATATCTTACTGTAACCGAGGAGACGCGCCCCGTTTGCCGCAACAGGATCACATTAGTTGCCATGTGCCGAGAGTTGTCCTGGTCGAGCTGCACAACATCAAATAGCACCCGGTCACTCGGGGACAGTTTCGTTCTGAATGATATCAAGCTGACCATCGAGTAGGGATATTGCTCATCGCTGTCGATGTCATTGACCAATCCGCAGTATTGGTTCTCTTTGTCGGTGTTCTCACTGATCAGCAGGGGCCGCATGATGACGCCCACTCGTTGCTTCACGATTGCTGTCTAGAACGCGCATCACATTAATTGCCGGTGCAAAATTTGTAAGGCGGGAGGGATAGATCGATATAATTGCTAATCAATCGATATAATTGCAAATCAATCGATACTAATTGTTAATCAATCGATATAATTGCTAATCAATCGATATAAATTGCAAATCAATCGATATAAATTGCTAATCAATCGATATAAATTGTTAATCAATCGATATAAATTGCAAATCAATTGATATAAATTGCAAATCAATCGATATAAATTGCTAATCAATCGATATAAATTGCTAATCAATCGATATAAATTGTTAATCAATCGATATAAATTGCAAATCAATCGATATAAATTGCTAATCAATCGATATAAATTGCTAATCAATCGATATAAATTGTTAATCAATCGATATAAATTGCAAATCAATCGATATAAATTGCTAATCAATCGATACTATCGGTTAACCAATAAATATCCCTCGAACTCGCGATGCCGAATTACCCCCCCCCCTAATTAACGAATGAAAACATATATTGTCTGAGTGGCAGCGACAATATCGGTCCATTAAAAAGCCATATCAATAAACGAAAACCAATCAAAAGCATAAGCATACCTCATTGGATAACGGCTCGGTGAGGACCTTCAGGAACTGCTCAATGATGCGACGAGGCCGACTGCCAGAGCTCGGGACCGCCAGAAATTCAATCGCCGAGCCAACCTTCAATTCCACTCCCAATTTGCTCTTCTTGATTGTGAACGGGCTGAACTTGTATAGCGCGTTGTGATCGGCCGTTTCCACGAATCCAAAGTACTCCTTGAGTATTACAATCCATCCGCGAAGGTTTCTCGTTGCCATGATAGGCGAATCTGCTGTGGAGGCCGACTGTTGAGCGGGCGCATTGCCAATGACAACAGGAGCGATTTTGTCGCCTGGGAGAGTATGCGATCTCAATTTCCGGCTGCCATCTGAATTCCTGTGGCAATCCGAAGATGTTTTGCTGCTGTTATTGGCTGATGAAGATTGCGGAACGAGTTCAATGTTGAATGCAGCCGGAGGCAAATATTGATAGGTGATCCGATCGAGGCAACCAAACTTGACCTGTTCAATGAAAAATGATTACAATACGTAACGGTTGCCATGGAGATAGCACAGATTGTGGATAATATTTTCCCATAAGGCCCAAGCGAAGCTGCGGTTCCCAATCAGACACAGATCATAACTCAGCATAACTCCCCCTGCACGGATCCCCACATAACTCCCCCTGCACGGATCCCCACATAACTCCCCCTGCACGGATCCCCACATAACTCCCCTGCACGGATCCCGACATAACTCCCCCTGCACGGATGCCGACATAACTCCCCTGCACGGATCCCCACATAACTCCCCCTGCACGGATCCCAGCAAAACTCCCCCTGCACGGATCCCAGCAAAACTCCCCCTGCACGGATCCCGACATAACTCCCCCTGCACGGATCCCAGCAAAACTCCCCCTGCACGGATCCCAGCAAAACTCCCCCTGCACGGATCCCGACATAACTCCCCCTGCACGGATCCCGACATAACTCCCCTGCACGGATCCCGACATAACTCCCCTGCACGGATCCCGACATAACTCCCCCTGCACGGATCCCCACATAACTCCACCAGCACGGATCCCGACATAACTCCCCCTGCACGGATCCCGACATAACTCCCCCTGCACGGATCCCGACATAACTCCCCCTGCACGGATCCCGACATAACTCCCCCTGCACGGATCCCGACATAACTCCCCCTGCACGGATCCCAGCAAAACTCCCCCTGCACGGATCCCAGCAAAACTCCCCCTGCACGGATCCCGCAAACTCCCCCTGCACGGATCCCGACATAACTCCCCCTGCACGGATCCCAGCAAAACTCCCCCTGCACGGATCCCAGCAAAACTCCCCTTGCACGGATCCCCACATAACTCCCCCTGCACGGATCCCGACATAACTCCCCCTGCACGGATCCCGATATAACTCCCCCTGCACGGATGCCGACATAACTCCCCCTGCACGGATCCCGACATAACTCCCCCTGCACGGATCCCAGCAAAACTCCCCCTGCACGGATCCCGACATAACTCCCACTGCACCCAAAATCGACCAACTAACTGACAGGCAGCAACAAATGAAAGATTCTCACCTCGTCACCGACCTTGGGCTTGCAGTTGACAAGATCCTCACTGGTAAATGCGACCGTTCGTTTGGTAGATGAATTGGGAAACTGACAGAAAATGATGCCGAGATCATCGGGATTGTGAACTGCAGTATTGACAACTCCCCGTAACTGGCCGGCCGGATACAGCTTCAGGTGGGTCATTTTGTCCCTCTCCTTTGATGGCATGATGCGCAGCGCGGTTGTCGTCAGCTTCTGGTGGCCTCCGACGTTCCTGGACACTTGCAACGGCGTGTAGGAAACTACCGCAAACTTTGTCAGTTTCTCATCGCTTGGTAGCCATTCCTTGGCCTTGAACGCTACCAGCATGTCCTCATCACCCTTTACCGATAAATCCGGCTCAATCAATCCGGCAATATCGTCGAACATTTTCACAACTCCGATATGTCGAGTTTCTTTGCGAGATGGAAACGAATCGAGACATAATTCCACTTGGCAAGCGCGTTGCAGTTGATCACGGCGATCAATGGCGATTTTGAATGAGACAATGTCACCTGGATGGAGACTATATTGATATCTTTTGTCTTTCTCTCCGAATGGAATTTGCATAACTTTACATTCATTGCCACAAACGTAGGATATGTTGCCAGCTAATGGATCACCGTTAGTCGCTCGCTTGCAATCAGGAGACCGCAGAAGCGTCCCGTAAATGGTGTTATCAAACACGTCGATAAACTGCACTGTACCCGGCTCGAGAACACGCAAATTGACAGCTTCTTCTTTCCCATTGCGTAAATGCTTTACATTAAATTCTAATTCAACCCCAGGCTGCATTATTACACCTTCTGGTGACGCCGATAAATTGAAATAAATTTCCTTCACGATATCACTACGATCAATAAATCCAAATTTATCTTTCACTGAAGTTACAATTCCTTGGACTTTAATTGGTTTATTATACTTCTTTCTGACTTTTATAGCACACGGCATTTCATTTCCCTCGCATTTCTCAAACAATACTTCGTCTTTTGTTTTCAATTTCACATCTTCTAATACATCCTCTTTAGAAAAAGGTAAATAAAAACATTCCTCATTAAACTTGTATGATATGCTACCAGTTTCAGATTTTTTCGGCATTTTAACAATAACACCTTCTATAGTTTCAACGTGACTTTGGAACAATATATCCTTTGCCAAAGGTTTTCCTTTTGAAATTCCTCGAAGAAAGGTTACGTTATCTCCAACTTGAAGTTCTTCAAAAGGATTTTTTGTTGCTGTATAATGGAAAAATAATCGCTTTTCTTGGTTTTCTTTACTTTGACATTTTATAAAGCCGTACTTCGGACATAGCTTTTCAATAGTACCATATTCCGAAGCTGATTCGTATGAAATAATCGCATCATCGCCATTAAAATTTTCTGAAGTATTTTTCATGAGACCGTTTTTGCAAATTCTTTTCAACTTAATTTAGTGGCTAATCACGCAGCGAGGTCTAAAATATAATTTCAATCAAAAAAAAATATCTCTAATAAAGAAATTATTAAATGTATATTTTTCAATTGAAAGAATCATATATTGAAATCTAGCTAAACAAAACAAAGTCATGAGGTTGTTCATTTAATTAATTATAATTAGGAATTATTACTACCATTATTATTATGATTATTGTTAGATAAAATTCTTTATTAGTATTTTTACTTAAATTTAAAGACATGCAAAATGTTGGCATATATTTAAAATTGAAGATTTTAAACATTTGAATGTGTAATTCAAAATCGAAAGTGAAACAATTAACTAATTTGAATTAAAAATTCATCATTTATTTTAATTTTTATCATCATAAAATTTCAGAGTTTTGGGCAAAACTTTTAATGCAAAAAATGAAATAAAATCGACAATTAAAATGATCAATTTTTTCATAAATTTATGAAATTATAATCTTTTTGTTTTTTTGTATAATTTCGTTTCAATTAAATATAAAAATAAAACAATGAACTGTAATCTTAGATTACATAAAAATAAAGAAAATTGGTGGGTTTCTGGGTGTTGATATTTTGGAACTATATGTTTGTTACCCAGATAACTGTTGGCGAATAGGGTTGGTTTTTATTTATTTTTTCTAGGGTTTTGGTGTATCTACCTCCTAAACGCCAGCAAGATTATTATCCTATCCCTCCTATGTACCCATGGTGATTGCCATGTTGGTACTGTACATAGAGGTTGAAAATTCATGAGCAGGTGAGCTCCATTTCTAGAACTACTCCTCACGATATTTTCACTTTCGGGTTCTGGACTGCCGATGGAAGGTCTTACGTCTTTCTCTTTCTATATCCTGGTCCTTACTCGTCTATTCCCACAATTTCCATACTTATTTATCATAATTACCCATTATTTATAAAAATATCCTTCAAAAATTTGGGCAGCGTTCCTCCCTTATTTTTCGGTAAATTTCTATTTCATTTGTTTAATCCCGGTATCGATTACGTTTACCCTTTATGTTTACTTATATTAAGATTTGATTAACAATTCCTTAATTCCCGGTACGTTTCCCATGATTTTAAGGAATTATAACCCTCTGCGATCACTTCAATAAACATTCCTCTCTTCTGTCAGATTAGATCATTCAACTTTTGGAATACTACTTTCAAATTTACATTCCTATCCTATCCTATCCTTTCCTATTTGATTTTCTGATTAATTTCCTGACGATGTTTTAAATTTTCCCTACAAAACTTTATTCCCCTTAACTAAAGTCGCACTTCCCGAATTTTAATTCAACTCGTTCCGGCCACTTTTCAGTAGCCGCCCCGAGTATACAACGGCGCCCTGCGTAGCGGTCCTGTGCATTATCGCCAAACCCGACTGCGGACTGCCGAGGGATCCACGAGGCATGACCCACGAGCTCAACTAAGGGTTTTCACCCACTAGCCGGCCCGAGATCCGTCCCATGGACCATCTATTGAAATACTTATTATAAATAAGATTTTAGGGGGACTTGTCTGTGGCACCAAAAGATTCCAAAACCATCCAGAATAAAATCAAAGTAACAAGACTTCGAAATATATATTTATACAAAAAATAACAGTACTTACAATCCACAATCATGCAACCAGATTTGAAAAATTGGCATAAATTGGCATAAACACTTTGTCTGACTGAAAAAATGTCTAAAAATTTGTAGTCTAGAATTCTGTAAGTCTAAATTTTTTGTCTAAAATTTTGTTAGAAATTATGAAAATGACTGTCGTATATATAGTATTTTTGTGCCTGTGTGCGACCAATGGGCGATTTTTCGCCAATTTTAGGACTTTTTAATTATTTTATTTATTTCGAAATATTTTTGTAATTTTTTATATATTTTTCTTTATTTTTTGATATATTAATATTTTATTGTTGGGTTTTATTTTTATTATTATTTTCTTAAAATATTATTTTTAAATCCCAATATTTTGTTTTCTGGTCGCCTCTTCTGCCTGTGTTTTTTCTAAACCTTATTTTGCAAGGTTTTGGCAGTTTATTTTATTTTTCGTATGTTTCTTTTTGCATCTGTAGGCATTTTTCCGAATTTTAATTAATTATTTGTTTTATTTAATTTTTGTTATATTTTTAATTTGTTTTAATTAATATGTTTTATTTTATTTTTGGTCTCTTCTTGCGGTGCGTGCTTATGTTACGGCAGCCATATTGACAATTTCAAAACTACATTAATCATTTTATTCTAACTTAAACAATTTTCACCTTTTTGTTTAAATTGGTTTTGAAAATTTGTTTTAATTTTGGCTCTAAGCCCAACATAACTCCATACAAATATCTTTCGCTAACCACTCGGCACCCATTGCTAAGCAACATTGGAACTGTGTTCGAGTGGGGAGATCGTCCGCAAAAAGTGAGCGCTATTCCTAAAAAAAAAATTCCTAAAAAAATCCGGATCCTAACACAATCCAGAGACGATATCAGACATTACACAAGGAAAAACCGAGATGATATTTAAATTTTAAAACATTTTCACAACATTTTTATAAAATTCAACGTTTAAGATTTGAAATTAATGATAAATATTCAAAATAATATTTAGAACAGACCTGTAAATCCAAGAGAACTCTAAGTGTCCTAGAAATCTTTATTCGGACGTATAATTGATAAATGAATTGAAGAAATAAGAATATTGTGAAAACATAGAAATGCTATAAAGTTTCTCCCAAAAAATGCCTACGATTATATTTTGTAGTGTACCAAAATAATATTTCCAAATGTTCGAAAACTGCCTGAAATTTGCATTGCAATTCACGGCAAGACTGATTAAGACCAAAGAAATTTATCACTATTTCAAAGTGATATATTTCACAAAACATTATTTGGACATAACATCTGACTCTCATCATTTGTATTAAATCATCATCCCATACGAAAGTTCAAGTAAAGCTTACTTGAGATTGCTTGAAACGTAGTGTGGAAAAATTGTAGAAAATTTGACTTTGCTCACAAATTATTAGCATTAAAATTCTGTGAAAATGAATTGGTATATATACCTGTTCTGTGACCCTAACCTTGCGTGTTCTTTTTGATGCATTTAAACAACATTTTACCATGATTTTATTTATAATATCTGTTAGATGACGAAGAAAAACCATTAGACACCTTCGTGCTTTCAAAGTACTACAAAACGGGGCCTAACAGATACAGAATCAATATCCATGCAGAAAAGTGATCAACAGTCGAATCCTAAACAAATCACAAACCAGATCCAAAGCCGAATGATGAACAGCAGGCAATCTATCAATATCATAGTCAATATCCTAATTATACATTTCATCCCATTTTAATTATTGACAATTATTTAATTCTCTTATTATTTGTTTATTATTTAGATATTTGAAAATGGTGATCTGTTTATTTATTGACAATGATTTGGACATTTGTAAATAATGTAATTCATTTTATTTATTAAACTTATTTTATTATCGGTTATCTATTGATGTCAAATAATATTTATTTGTCTTATGTAATTTTGCGTAACTCAATAACTTTTAGAAAAAAGGGTAAAATCACTATTACTAAAATCATTATTATTATTTTTATTAGTATTATTATCACTAGTATTACAAATAATTTTTTTAATTATTATTATTACTAAAATTATTATTATTATTATTATTATTATTATTATTATTATTATTATTATTATTACAAATTGCGTGACAAAGAATAGTTTCCTATGTTATGAAAATTAATAATAAATTCATTTCATTTTATTTCTTATGTAAATCTATTTAATTTCCTGTGAAAAGAATTAATAATAAACCTATTTTATTTCCTGTGTTAAGGAAAAATAATAATAAATTTATTTTCGTTCTCTGTCATGTAAAAATAATAATAAATTTATTTCATTTCCGGTAAAATTAAAAATAAATTAAAATCACGAAACCCATAATAAAATTAGTATATATATTGACGCTAAAGCTCAGTATATTCGCCCAAAAATCTTGCGATATACTTTTCTTTTAGAGGAAATCTCGAAAAGAACTTAAACAGGAACAGAGCTCAACAGAATCTTTTTGTGCAAGGATAACACAACACGCGTATATAACATATAAACATAAACACAATTTTTGCACGCACTTATCTGAATTTATGTAATATATTATATCTCGATTTGAACCGTGTAGAATTTGGTAATTTTTCATTTAATGAATTTTATATAACAAATTGTCTTTTATATATTAAAGTTTATATATATACTAATACCAGTGCACGTTGAGATCTCTATCTAAAATAGTGAGACCTCAACATATCTATCTCTAATTTTATTATTTTCTCGCATTAAATAGACAATTTATTTTATTTATATTTGAATTGAATATTTCCGATTAGAAATATTTTATTTTCAACCAGCTTTCCCATAAAAATGCTGATTTTATAAATTGATCTATTTTCGGTCAAATTTTCTTGTTATATTGTTATGTTTGTGTTAATTTCTTGCGGATCTTGGTGCATTTTCGTTATTATTTTAATTTATTTTTATGTTTTTGATTTTATATTTTAATTGCATCTTTCTCATAGTTTAAAGTTGTTTATTTGATGTTTCTGGGTCCAATTTTAAATCTGCATGTTATCTTTGCGTGCTATTTTCAATTCATTCAAACAAAATCCAGTGCTGGCTCAACAAATGCAATAATAAATACTAGCTGGCTTACCTCTCACCGAATCGGTCAGCGGAATTATGGCATTCCGTTATAAAACTAGAACGGGACCTAAAAATCGAAATCGAGCAGAGGCCTTCTATCGGCAGCTCGATGGATCCATGGAACGTTCGGTCTATTATAGAATTAGTAATAGCGCAAACTTTATTGCGGACGATCAACCTACTTGAACACAGTTTTAACGTTGCCTAGCTACGGGTGCTGAGTGGTAATCGAAAAATATTTGTATTGGGTTACCTGGGTAACAACCATATAGTTTCTAAAAAATTCCAATGCCCAGAAATCCACCACACTGAAGAAGTTTGAACAAATTTTATTCCAAAAACCGAGAACCCTTCAGTCCTAGACTAAAGGCCTCAGTTCTCAATGGAATCGATAAGTGAATAATAAAAATAATATGTGAATTGACATGATAATTTTATTGAAAACAGTAGCGAATTTTTTGATGAATATTTTTAAAGTTTTTAAATATTTAATGTAAATAATGAATACTTACTAAATAAAGTTATCAAAATTAATAAAAAATAATATAATACTTTTTTAAAAATAAAAATTCTACTTATGTTTATGAAATACAAATTTTAGAAATAATAATTTATGCATTTTAAATATATTGTTTTAATAAATCTATTGATAGAAACGCAAATTAGAATAATTTGATTTTATATTTTTATAATATTTTACATTTTAGTTAAATAGAATTTTTAATGTAATTAACGCAATTTTCTATGAATAATCTTAAGCGCGTCAAGTCGACAGATCTGCAAGTGTTGCGTTCAATTCTCAATGATGAAATTGTTATTGATGATAATGAAAATGTTATTCCCATTGATTATGATGGTGCTAATAACAAAGTTCTGGAATCCAAATCGTGTGACAGTGAAATGGAAAATAAAATAACTGTAAAAGATAGAAAACTTTGTAAAAAGAAAATGATAAAAACTCATGACAAGCCATTTATGATTACAAGAATCGAGACAAAACACAAATCTGACAAAGTTACTTGTGAAAACGCGTCAATGTATTCTGACAACGCCAAATCTTCATCGGTCCAACCAGTTTACAAGAGCGTGCACTACAGCAACATTGTCAACACAGAGAAACGGCTGAATAAGAAATATGAAGACTTGGCAAAATTGTTAAATGAAGAAATTCTGGTAAAAACTGCCTCGCTTTGCGATCAATCAATCAATGAAGCTCGACAACTGATCCAGAATTCCTTGGCAACCAGTAGAATTGTTTCGTCTTTTCTCGTCGATCTCTCTGAATCTGGCAGGAAGATTCCGACTGTGAATATGGATCGAGTTTTTCGGAATTCCGATCGGGATCAGCGGATCAATAAATCAGTTGATCGGATCACACAGAATTCCGATCTGGATCAGCGGATTAATAAACCGGTTGATCGGATCACACAGAATTCCGATCTGGATCAGCGGATTAATAAACCGGTTGATCGGATCACACGGAATTCCGATCAGGATCAGCGGATCAATAAATCAGTTGATCGGATCACACAGAATTCCGATCTGGATCAGCGGATTAATAAACCGGTTGATCGGATCACACAGAATTCCGATCAGGATCAGCGGATTAATAAATCGGTTGATCGGATCACACAGAATTCCGATCAGGATCAGCGGATTAATAAATCGGTTGATCGGATCACACCGAATTCCGATCGGGATCAGCGGATCAATAAATCGGTTGATCGGATCACACAGAATTCCGCCAGCAATCGACTTGACCACGGCGAGAGCGAGCGAATATTCAACATCGACTCGACAGTCGTCATTCACAATTCCAAACTTGATGAGTCGGTAGAAGATTTATTGTTGCCCTCATCAACAACTATAAGCGGTTCAGGGGCCCCTCGGCGGGCCGCAACCGATCACGTGCTCACCAGTGATGAGCCGTTCATCCGCGGGTGGCTCACTCATAAAAACCGTCAACAGGAACTCGAGAGAAGGCTGAAGGTTAATAAGCAAATAATTCACATAGAATTATCCCGCTCTAGAAAGAACAGCTGCGGATTGAGCGCGCCATTTCAATGAGTGCAGTCGCAGTGCAGCAACAGCGAAAGGTGGCAGCTGAGGAATCGTTCAGGAACTGGATTAAAGAGAAGGTGAACTTAGGGATTAAATGCCAATATTTATTTCTAACTCAAATGTATCCGCAATAAAAACGCGAGGGCCACGGAGGGAAGAGGGGGTGGGTAACAGATGCAATATCTAACACATTCCTGTTTTTGACTTTTCCTTCTATTTTCTATCCGATATCATTGCTCTCATCTGCCTATCTGATTAACTGATCCGTTATCATTGTTCTTATCTGCTCAACTCATCCGATATCATTGCTCTCACTTGCCCCATTTCAATATAGATTCAATTCATTCAACACAACATGCTGGTTTTCAATTAATTCTCATTATAAATTTCTATTTAACATCTCCCATTGGGGATCGGTAAAAATTTAGATAGAAGTTCAGTTTAACGCATCGCCTTGTAAATTATAATTTTAGTCTACTATCAAGTGTAACATCGAATGTCCGAGTACCATTACCAAAGATCCGATCAAAGGTGAAGGTAAAGATTTATTTTGTTATTAGTGTTGGAGAATAGCTGGATCCGAGCTCCAGCCGACAACGCAATTTGTAACATTTGACGATAAATAAAGTTTGTATTATAAATATCAGAGACAAAAATTTTTCTTGGATTTTATGCTAGACAGAGCTGGCAAAAATAATTGCTTACATTTTATAATCAAATTAATTCCATAGTCTTAATCATAAATTCGTAAATCAGTTTTTGGGTTTTTCTGTGGGCCGCTTGATCACTGCTCGCGTGCTGCCGTTTGGCAACCTCTGGAATAACGCACTTCTGGAAATGAAAATTTTGGAAAAGATCGAAGAAGAGACAATAGTTGGGTCATGTGCGTGGTGAGCGCATTTGTGTATTATGTAAAATAATCCTAACTATAAATGGTCAGCCATTCAACTATGTACATCCATATTGTGGAGCCCTTATACAAATCTTATTGAAAATCTTCGGATGGCATTTAATAAAACTCTTAGAAACAAGAATTAAAATGCTGCCGAGAATCTTCAGAGATATTTAGTTTAGATTAAGATATAAATTTGCTTTTGTTATCTTTGTAACCGTTCTCTTTATAGTTAATAATCTTTTCGTGTTAGTGTTAGTTGTTTACATAGTCAAATGGCTTTTTTCAAAATTCTCTCTCTAGCCCAAAATGACAAAATACAATTGTATACAATTTGGTATACAAAATATTATTGTATACAATTTGGTATACAAAATATTATTGTATACAATTTTGTATACAAAATATTATTGTATACAATTTTGTATACAAAATACAATTGTATACAATTTTGTATACAAAATATTATTGTATACAATTTTGTATACAAAATACAATTGTGTACAATTTTTTATTCAAAATATTATTGTATACAATTTTGTATACAAAATACAATTGTATGCAATTTTGTATACAAAATATTATTGTATACAATTTGGTATACAAAATATTATTGTATACAATTTTGTATACAAAATATTATTGTATACAATTTTGTATACAAAATATTATTGTATACAATTTTGTATACAAAATATTATTGTATACAATTTTGTATACAAAATACAATTGTATACAATTTTGTATACAAAATACAATTGTATACAATTTTGTATACAAAATATTATTGTATACAATTTTGTATACAAAATATTATTGTATACAATTTTGTATACAAAATATTATTGTATACAATTTTGTATGCAAAATACAATTTTATTTATTTGACATTCAAAATCACTTTTTTCCTTAATTTTCAGTTATTAAGTTATTTTCTCCAACCGTCTATTGAAGGCTACGAGTCTGACCCTACCGATATCACTGCTCTCATTTTCTATGTTTATTCTCTTTATCCGATATAGCTGCCTGCTCATCTTATGGTGCTGAATATCAAATATTTGTTTATAATTTGGTTTGGTCTTCTCTTTCTGGGCACCGAAACCGATATAGCACTCTGTAATATTCGATTATATAATAAGTGATATTAAACTGGGATCGGGGATTTAATGGGCTCCTATTGAACTATCATTAATTTGTTTAAATTCACTAAAATAATACTGATTGGTAGCAACGGCAAGGGCCAACAACAACCAAGGAAAAAGAAGATCCTTCAGATAATGAATCCGACATAAGCCCGGCACAGGCTGGAAGGCAGCCTAAGCCAACACAAATGTGTATGAAGCGTTCAAGGCAGATGTTACGACCTAAATCGTGTGCTACTTTCTGCATTAATAACGAGGCAAAAATAAAAGTTTCAGGTCAACAGATGTCGATTTTATCGAGTAATTTTGCACCGGAATCCTGCAGATGTTCCACAAAGATTGACTATTCCAAATACGTCAGCAAAAGGGATGCCACATTTATCAGACCGGAAACTGCAGTTCCGCAACATCGAAAGAAAGTAACATTTAAATGCTTTAGTATTTATTATTTGCAGAATTTCCCTTTGATAACGAAATCCGCGGAATCTCCATTCACTAGCCAACAGAAAGCTATGAAGAAATTGAAAAAGAAAAGAAAGATGCTGCCACCTCAAACAGAATTGAATAATAATTTCCCCGTCAGGAACAGCACAAAGCCAGCAAGTATTTATTCAGATGAATTTTCTGACTCGGAGAAAGAAGCAGTCAAAATGGATGCTGGAAATGATCTGGGAAAGGAAGAAAGTATTGCAATTAAAAACACAGAAAATGAGGCCTGCGATTCCGTTATTACTGTAAACGGAGTGAAAAAGGTTGCAGACGAAATTTCGGACCATTTCAGTTCGTTCGGTTACGATTCACATAGCTCCTTGTGAATTCTATTTAATATTTCCTGTGCTCATTCTATGTGATGTCAATATATGATTTCTTATACCTCTCATCCTTTTCTTCTTGATTTTTTATTTGCATTTGATATTTCATTTATTTTCATCGTGATAAAAGTGTTGGGATTAGGTGATTTTCAAAAAAATTATAATAAATAAAAATCTGGGAAAATAAAATAATTAATTAAAAATAATCAAAAAATTAAAATCAATATTTTCCGGGGGAAATGTGTATGTGCCAATGCCAATTGACGAGATGAGTACGAAAATAATAATATAAAATTAATTTGGGACCCCTAGAAAAAGTTATTAAGAAAATGCTAATTAATTAATTAAAATGATGAAAACAAATAAATTAAATTAGGGAGAAATTCTCCGATTTGGATAAATTTAATTACGAATGGAACTGATTATTCCCTAATGTTATTTATTTCGCAGTCTTCTCCCGGGGAACGGTCAAAAGATGAAAGTAAATTGTTTAACTAGTTCCCCGGGAGTTCAATGTAAATTGCCGTCAATCGGATTAGTTGTTTGAGTAGAGATTCCCTATATAAGGGAGTCTCAAATCAACAACAGGGACACAAAATAGTTTAGAAAAATTGCGATTTAAAGAAAGTTGAAAAAGATTTGTGAGATCGGAAAGAAAACTAATCAGACTTGTCAAGGATATTTTAGTAGTTAATTGAAAAGGCGGCTTCCCATGGGGATTCCTGCCAATATTGTAAAAGTAACATTTGAATCGTTGTGAAATTTTTGGTATCGAATAAAAGTTTTCCTGTGTTGAGTTGGTCCAGTATCATTTAAAGAGAACGTGAAGTCAGAGCAAACAGTTCTACCGAACCAAATAAAATTATAACTCAACAAAAGATCAAAAATAAATTTTCCTATATACAACATCAATTTTCGGAGAAATCTTTAACGAGTTATTTAATTTATTTAACCAATCGTTGGCTTTCTTTGTACTTCCTTTTTTTTATAATTAAATTAATTCTATTGGACAATAATTTATTTTATGTAAAAAATGGTGGTTAAGAAAAAATACAGAAATTTTGCTTCTATGCTTGTTGAGTGTTGATGAAAAAAATTTTCCAAGGTGTCCTAACCCCGTAAGGTAATATCTTATCAAATTGTTAGGTTTTTTTATAAATGCCAGTAAGAATTTCGGTCTATGAGGCTCCTTCTGTTCAATAATTGTTATCAATTCTCAATAATGAAATCCCAAAGAAATAAGTCTTTATTGAAATACAACTGAATACAATTGACTTTGAATAAAAATTACTTTTATTCTAAGGATAGACGCCCCAAGTATGTCATACATTTTAAATACACTAGAATTGACAAACTTTTTCTTTTAATAATTCTCCTTAATATTTGTGCTAATTACTGCTTTTATTTGTAATGTGTTCATTGAGTCTGAGTACGGAAGATTCTACGTGTTCCTCTATGTAAGTTGTGCCACACCTTAAACAAGCTAATTTATGTTGGACAAAAACTAATCGAGCCCATATTTGTTTGACCAGCACGATAATGCCTGTGTATTCTTGTCGGAAAATGTTTTAAATCTTTTTCTAATTGTATTTGTTATCATTAACTGTTCCGCCTTTTTTTTATTTTATTTTTATCTGTAAATTTATTTTAGGTTTTTTTTAAATATTACTAATTTGCTGTATTATTATTTTTTTTACCTGTTGTGGATATATAATCCAAGTTATGTAAGTTTAATATTGTGTTTAAATTGTACTGTGGAGGTTATAAATAATTTCGTTAAATATTAAAAAAATTTATATCATTTTGTTGGACAAAAGCTAATTTGAGCCCATATTTGTTTAACCACCACGATAATGCCTGTGTGTTTTTGAGTGGGAAACCTAAATTTAAAAGGAACAAATGTAAAATTGAAAGAAAAATAAAATAATGAAAAATTAAATAAAATTTTTATACAAAAAAATGTAAAAATTTAATGATAAATCAAAAGGAATTAAAAAATTATATTTTAAAAATAATCTCAAAAATTCCTTGTTTTACCGTATCAAAACTGACACACGAAAAATCGTGGCATATAAGGCAGTGCTGGGCAGACAAATTTCAGTACATATGTAAATTTTTTATTATTTTAAAGTACTATAGTTATATTTCAATCCTATTTGTTAGAAAATCTTTGAACGAAATAATTTATTCTTAATCTATTTGTTGCATCTCAGTTATTATTTGAAACAAAAGTGAATTTTGCTTTTGATTATTGTTATTTTTACTAATATTTTTTACATGGATTCATGAATACGAATGACACAAGTAAAAGTACACTGAAAATTAAATTTAGGATAAAGGTGAGAACAAACGAAACTACTATTTACACAAATTATGGTTGATGAGATACACAAGTCATCCTAATTTTCGAAAAATCATGAACGGACACTTTAAAATCGATTACAAACGACAATACTTAGTAGAAAAATTGTCTCAAAGTAAGCTTTAGGCGTATAAGTTCGCCAATTATTGCATTCGGATTATTATATTATTATTATTTTAATACTATTATTATAATTTTTATTAAATTTAGTTTCATTGTCATATGCTTACATTCGTTTTGATTTTATTATTATTATGTTCGAAATTATAAGGCTACTTGTGTGGATATAAATCTTATTTTCTTTTATTTTATATAATTTTATTTTATATTACCTTTAATTTCTATAACTACAAGCCAACTACGATCCTAGCTATATTTCAAATAGACGTAAGATAATTAAATTGTGAAAATAAACTATACGGAAATCTATAAAATTTAGGTTCTACCTAGTGAAATAAATTCTATTACTTGGTCAAATTCAATATATCTTAAATTTAATAGTATTTTCTCATTATGGGATCTTTACCGAATCATGTCGAAAAAGGGATGGATATAAAAATCAAAGAATTTTTTATCTTGAATTAAAAAATAGGCGATTTAAGCCAATTTTTATTTTTTAGGCTTTTTAATCGAGAAAAAATAATTAGACTTTTTTTATCATGAATTAAAATTTTTTTAAAAACTTAAATTTGAACATTTAAACAAATAATTAAAAAAAAAATTTTCATTCATTAAAACAAATAATTTTTATTAAAAATTTTAACCCCTCCCCTCCCCCTATAAAAAAAATTTTTTAAGGGGGGCCTCGGTTTTTTTTCTCAAGCTAAATATCCACGGGGCATAGTCCTCATAATCCTCACTACTATATAAAAATCAAAGTATATTACAAATTTTCCTAAAATTTTTTTACCAACTAGCTTACAATAAAAAGGAAAATTAACGGAAAGGCAAATCATAAATTTATTTGTATAAAAATTTAACATAAGAGTTAATAAAAATCAATTTATAAATTTATTTTTTTAAAAATAAAAGTAAAATACCAGGGTTAATAAAAACCCAATTTATTTATTTAAAATTAAAATGTAGGAATTAATAAGAAGGTAGTTTATAAATCCATTTATTTGAAAACAAATAAAAGCACATCACCAATTCGATTTGCATTAATTTCAAAATAAATCCAATCGAACTAATCAACAATTTGCAAAAGTCATACGGAAAATGTCAGTTTGAGTAAATTATATTCCCATGAAGAACTAGAGAGATCTATAATTTGAAATTAGATTAACCTAAAGTAAAATAATAAACTTGCCATGTTGGTTGCTACCTTTGCTGGGTGGATTTGTTTTGCAGGGAATCCTAAAAATAACAGAAAAATTAAAATTAAAGAAGCTAAAAAGACATGCTTACTCTTTTTATAGGAAATCGGAATATTATAATGAGTTGCCATAGTAATAAGTAGCAAGTGAATAACTGCAAAATTAGGTTATAATTAAAATGTAAGTAAAATATATAGTATTTTATTAAATTATCTTTTAGATTTTTGACTTTAAAGGGTTATGATTCCAGTTTATTTATTTTAGTGGAACAGAACAGGCAAATGGTTAAGCGATTCCGAAAAGAAATCGCCTAATACTATCAAGAACCGATGGTCCAAAATCAAAGAGCCGAAGCTCTATTACGCCGATTGCGGCGCATTGAACAAACGTGTCTCAAGCCAGAAGCAGTGACTAGCCGAGCAGAAGCTACAAACTCAGGAAAAAGAAATCCTCGAGTTGAAACTGAAAGATAAATTTCGAACTGGACTCGTACAACGCGGAAGTCAACTATCTGCCGAGCAAGAGGTGATAGTTATCCAAAATGTCGTAGAGAAGGACATTGGAGTGAAAATACTCACTACAGGAACCTCGTGCTAACCAGAAAGAATGCCGAAGAGAGACAGGCAACGAAATCCGTCTGACAAGAAGGAGCGCAAAGGACAGTACAAGCTCAATAAGGCTCGTATGGTGGGTCACATCCTCAAATCAAATGGGATTTGAGTGACCACGATAAAGACATAGCATTTGAGATATTTGTTTTATTGTTGTTAAATTCAAATTACCGTATATTTCGGCGTATAAGACGACCCTTAAAGTCAAAAAATCACCCTTGAAAATCGTGGGTCGTCTTATACAACCGATATAAAAGAAAGTATTACAGTACAGGTAGTTGTATTTATACTACTTTTATGCATATCTAAAACCCGATATATGATAAATCATAAATATTTGCTCTAATTTTGTACCTCGTCTTATGTGACGGTCACCTTATACGCCGAAATATACGGTATTAATAATAGAGTTCTTTGTGTTTAATTTTGTTTTTATGGTTGAAAATTTAAAACAGTTAAATAATTGAGATGGGGACCGTTAAAATCAGAGCATGACATCTTCTATGACAGCTCATGAACCCATCCGAATATTAGGACATTGGCAGTCTTTGAAAAGAGGCCCACCCTTTGCTAATATTCACCCACTAGCAAACAGTACCAACGTCAATTTTAAACTTCTTATGCGGCGCTGAGTGGGAATTAACACTTAGGCTCCTATAAAATCTTTTGTTACCCATCAGTGTCCAGCAATTTTAAATATGGACAAGTTTTTACAAAGCGATGATGATTTACGTCCTGATAATGAACCAAGGCATATTATAAAAAAGCAGATGTTGAACAGACAGTACAAGGCAGAATACATAAAATACATAGTGAAGAAACAGCTCAGAAACCAGAATGTGTCATTGGTAGAGAACAGCTGTCAAACGAGGAATGGTTCCAATTAAGTTTATTCGCCATCTAAATTCAAAACATTTCAGTTGCGTCAACTCTAGTTTTAATTAAAAATGATAAGCGATCATGCTTGAATGGCCTTGACCAAGAACTTCGAGTTGCGCTTACAAATATCGAATATTTGTGTTCACTGAAACAATCGCAGGTACCACATTAGTATTAGTTTATGTGATTTATAGCAAATGTAAAAAATTCTTTCATTATATTTTCCATTGTCGTTTGCCAGAGATTTCTAGAAAGGATTTAGTGTACCGTTGCGGAGCACTAATCTAGATGATTGAATAAATTACAGTAAATGAAAGGACAAATATAACATTATTCCAAAGTGAAATGCATTTCGAGTGGCCCCCCAATCAAACTGATAAAATCGATAACGGACAAATCTATATAACCACCGAATAACAAAAGAATAATTTAATTTCAACGCAAATCAAGAATCAATTAATTTAATTTCAATCGCTTCTCAATTGGCTGGCCTTGGTTATCTTGATCCGGTGATTCATTGGGCTCGGTAGCGATCTGTGCTGGTAGCGGCACCATCGCCATTGGTGGGGGAGGAGGCGGCGGTGGAGGTGCGATCTGTGCTACTGCTTGTGAGATGATCGGAGTGTTGACAATGATTGTGATCGTGGGGGCCGGAACAACCTGCGGCACCGCCTGTGGCCCGATCCGATCGATATCCGCTGCCGAGTCCTTCTTGTCGTCGCCACGGCCCGCTGTCAAGTCCGATTGCCGGGAAATGTAGGGCTCCTGTGTAGCGGCGTGACCGTCCCAGATATATTTCTCACCTTTCTTAGCGTCCTCCTCGCCCACCTTCCGCCCGATTACCGTTTCCTCAATACCGAAAATGTCCGTTCGGCGCTCCGCCATCATTTTCAAATTGTAATCGACATTCGGGCCTGACGTGAACGGAGTGTCCTCTTGCAATTTGTTCTTGGTGTTCCGGTCGCGATGTTCTCGCCATGACGGGTTCAGCAGACCGACATGGATATGCTGATTGGCCTGACTCGTTGTGATCTTCTTGTTGTCACCGAGTGGAGAGATCAGGAACACCTGCGTGGAAACGGATAAATATCAGCCGATAAATCGCAAATGGAACATTAGAACTCATTATTGATGCTACTAAAATTAAATAAATTACTTCATCAGTTTGTCTTTTAGATTTCGCTTTCGGATCATAAGTTTTGATGAGCACTTCTTCTGGTTTGATGAGATTTGTTCTAGCTGCATCACTAACAGGCTGCTTGAATGTTGTTGCTGGACCTGGCGGCATCGGTGGAGGAGGTGCAGGGATTGAATCTTCCTCTTCATCACTAACTTCCATGTCTTCAACTTCCATATCATCGTTTTCCTTTTCACCGTGAACACCAGTTTTCTCTTCTTCAATTTCTTCCTCTTCTTCCTCCTCATTTTCTTCTTCTTCTTGTGTTTTGTTATCTTCAATCCACCTATTAACTACTTGTACTCCTCTTTCTTCAGCTATAGCTCTTGCTCCAACCTCTTCAGGAATTGTAGGCGGAGGAAAGTTTCCAACTTCGTTAGGTTGATAATCTACCATCTCCACTACAACAAAATCATGCCAATCAATTTGTCCATAAGCAACTCTTTCTTTGTCTTCAGCCTCCATTTCTTTTTTACGCTGCCTTGCCTGGTAACGATCCCAAGCTACACGATATTTACAATTTTTCATGAATATTTCTGGGCTTTTAGATTCCTTGTTCAGTTTTTCAATTATATCATTTGGAGGTAACAAAATTTTCGTAAACTGCTCGACAAGTTTAGTAAAATAACTGAACATATTGTGCTGAGGACGCAAGAAATCAAATAAATAATTACGTTGCTCACGATTCATGAGCTGGGTTAAAAATTGTCTTCCATTACGGGCCACAAATTGAGCTGTAAGTCTAACGATATCAAGCTCCAAGCTATTAATACTCGGAGGGTCAACTATAAATTCAAATTCTGCAGGCGTTTCTTTAGGCTCAAAAACTTCTTGGATAGCTTTAGGTGTGTCTTGAGCCAGTTTCATGGCTGTAGGAACAGAAACCTTAGCAGAAATAGATTCGACTGTACCCTCAATGCATTGCTTAACTCTTTGATTATAATAAGGATTGTAAGGATCAAGAGAATTAAGAAAGTTGAATTTTGAATTATTAGCTTCATTTATTTTAACTCTTGCTTCAAAATCAGGTCCATTTCGAGCCACAAATTCTGCTGTTCGATCAACAATATTTCTGACATCTGGTGGTGGTATAATGACACCAAATTTTGGTGCAACATGCTCTGGCTCAGTTATGGTCATCTTTAAAATTATGGCCTAATAATTTAATTTAAAATAAAAAAATAACATACTTTTAAAATATGGCGATCATAAATCAAAAATGTTCAAAAAATTATAAATTTTAAAACAAACTTAAAATATTTGATAAAATTAATTTGATTGATATCTTTATGAACTTTTTAAAAGGAATTTAATTTATGCGTAGACTATAACATAAATTGACAATATCAATTTAATGCTCTAAATATATAAATTAATGCTATGAATAATGAGATACCATTTTTGGGCCAAAACGGATAACGTAGCAATTAAGAGACGCAAGAATAACACATCAAATAACACAAAATAAAATCCAAAACGTATATTTACGAATAAAATTATTGTCAGAGCTAGAACCCAGTTTTTTTTAATTATTTTAACAAATCAAATAATACGCGTGAATTACATAGTTTCTTTAAAATGACTCAAGAACTCTAAAAAAGTGTGGGGTTGGTGGTATGAATGACCTTCACCCCATGACATACAAAATGTTTTGACGCCCGCCAATGGTTACCCGTTGCTAGGCAACGTTGGAACTGTAACTTCTGGTCACAGGACCTCCAAAGGTGAGTTCCGATATCAGAACTGCTAAGGTTTAGTCCTATGTCGGGTTCAGCGGACTGCCGTTAGAAGGCCCATGTTTGTCTTATCTTTCAGGTCCCTTTATTACTTCCTTATCATTATACTCGTATATTATATTCATTCGTAAATAACAACATAATAAACTACAATGAACTTATTTATTATTGGTGGGTTACAGGGTTTCAAATCTTGCTTGTCCTCCTGGCGACCCTAGTAACGCCATACAAAATGATACTGATCGCCACTTGGCACCCGTTGCTAGGCAACGTTGGTAATGTGTTCAAGTGGTGGGTTGCCCGCAAAAATTGAGTACCATGTGCTAGTACTATAGTTGCTCGGACAACCCTCGGGTTCACGAGCTGTCGATAGAAGACCTGTGCTCGCTTTGCTCTGTCCCTCGTAACTATTCAGGATTAGTTCTTAATTGACTATGGAACGGATTGGCGATGTTGGCATACGGTTATATTAAAATAACAATTCAACTAAGTTTAAAACTATTCTATTCGATCTAAACACATTATCATTTACTGCTTGATGTTTTGGAGTTGTGTTGCACGACGTCGGGCACGTTCCTTACGTCCCGGTCGACGGTTGTTGGTTGTAGTGATGGATTGTTCTGCTGGCTTGGTGGTTGTCTGTGACAGTTGGGTTGGGGCGAAGATGAGCGGGTAAGTTACCACTTCACCTTCTCGGCATACCGCTAGGGCGACTTCGAGTCCCCGAATCTGCGTGCGCAGACTCTGGTTGAGTTGCCGTTCTTCTTCCCAGCCTTTCTGGGCCGCTGTGAGTCGATGGTAGATTGCTTTTGTCTTTGCGGGATCCGTCCACGTCGCTTTCATATGTTGCATTTCTTGCGTTAATTGGATAATCTGGGCGAGTAATTCCGTGTTTGCTTGTCTCGTGCGGTCCAGTTCCGTTTGCAAGATTCGTAAAGAAGACATCGCTGTAATTAAACAGATTATTTTTGTTTATTATCGCTCAAGTTAAAGAGTCATCTATTTCATTTAAACAAAATTGCAAATAATTCCAATTACACACAAAACAAAAGAACACACAAATTGCTAATATTTTAAATCATCCACTACATAAATTGTCATGATGGAGTCATTCCTCGGGACAGTATCGCTTCAGGCTTCGTCGGAGAGCCTCCACTGTGTAGGGTCTTCGAGTATCCCGGACTGGGCGAGGTGGATAGGCGATGGCGATCCGCCCGGCGAGGATGTCTTCTACCACATTTGCAAGGTACATCCTCGCCTTAACCACCTGCAAATCTACTTGCTCCTGCACCCTTTCCCACTGGATGAGGAGGTTCTGTGCGTTTGTGTATGTTTCTGCCGCTGGGTATTGTCTTTCTGGGATATCGTAGGGCTCCTTCTCTACGTCTAAAATTCTCCAAGCAGTCGGATACTGCCATGCTTGCTGTATTGGATCTGCTGACATCGGGGTCGATCGAGTTGCTGACTGACTCTGTTTTCCTACACTTCGTCTGATGTTTTGTTCGTGTGGCATATCTAAAACGCTCTATTATTATCTCTATTAACTTTATCATGTTAAATTGTTAAACAAATAGGGCCTAAATCACTGCTGAGTGGTTTATCTGATTTAATCTTATGGAGATCTAGTGGCTTTCTATCTGATTGGACTGCTTTCAAAACGGGCGAACTATGTTGGTGAGATTACGTTTACATGAGGTAAGTCTATTGATCCACTCATTTTATTTAATTAAACAAGATGATGTCAAGAAATTGTCGAGTTGATTTTATGGATAGCGGCTATGTCGATGGGGTAGCGTCGAATATAAGCAGGGATTTTAAAGATTTGGTACCTATATTCTATTTTATTCGTTTACTTAAACTTTTATTTTTAGATTTTCCAATATAACATTTAATCATTAAACCTAGCAACTTTTATCGTCACATCCCATGGTATGAATTCATGGATTTTCTAAATCCAATATCGACGTCAATTTTGCTTATCAAATGTTATAACCAAATGATCGTCGGAAGGTGAAAGCGGATGTCGATTCGTCGACGTACGTGTGATGTAACTTCCGGCGGATATCGCGATTTGAACGGTTGAAAGGAAGTAAGATTATATAGTTGCATCCGGTGATTTACAATATCTCATTTTAGAATTATCGATTGGCGAATTCGTCGAAAATCTATTCGGGTAAGTTATTCTGCAAATTAATTTGAATATCTTAACGCCATTTTTTAAGGGAACCATTACATTTCGTGCGAAACCTTGATGGAATTTATGCTAGTGGAATATTTTCTCTTATGGATTTTTATGCGTTCGACAATTTTGTGAGTAAACGATTTGTCTGTTTTTAAAATAAAAGTTTTTCTCATTTTTGAAACGTTGATTTTTATAATGATATTAATTTAATTTAAACAATAATTCATACATCTTGTTTTTCATCTCTAAACTTGTTTTAATTTTTATAAAACCTTATCATAAACTTATAAATCATTTCGGTTTGGGTTTGGGGATGATTGAATTAACTTAGTTCGGTTTCGTTACTCAGTTTTCGCATATCTTTTATTACGCTAACTCATTCAATATTTACTTCAACTCTATAAAACTATATTAATATCATTGCTTTATTCAACCTTTATTTTAATTCCGTGAACCTACCTTAATATTAACATCATTGCTAACTTATTCTACCTTGATTTTTATTCTACGAAACTATTTTAACATTAACATCCTACTAGTAACTTCATGAATCTAGTTTGATCTTTACTAAGGGAACTATTTTACTTTTATTCGAATCGTCTAACTTTAATTACTGAATGACTTGGTCGATCGACATCGATTTTTAACTCAATTAATGCATTTTATTAACCGAGGGACTATTTAACCAATAAGCTAATATATGAAAACTTTGATTCTAATCTATAACTACGTTAACTTTAATTGTTTCAATTATTTAACCATAAAGTGGGTATATTTACGCAAAATTCTTTTAATTCTCCCCAAAAGTGAAACGGATTCAGTTTAATTCCGAAGTTATTTGTCTTTCATTATTAATCAATCATTTAATCTAATCGAGTTAATAAATTATTTATTGAATAATTTTTACAGTTAATTTAGTATACCAACGATTAGTTCATTACACATTATAGGTTGCAATTAGTTATATCAACGATTTTAATTTAGTTTATCCCCGTACCCTTTCCCTTTAATAGGCCTTAGGCGCATTTTGTGTTCATATTATATTTATTGAGTGCCCACTGGACTACTCGGTGTGGTGATTTTAAGCCGTTTGTAGCATGATTTTAGGTCGATTTTACAGAATTGAGAAACGAGGAAGCAGCCAGAGACTTCTTCCTTATTTCTCGCTTCAGCTATAGGGATAAATATTGACGTTACGACCGCTGCGTTGCGCACGCTGAGTCTTCACGGGTACATATCATTGGCGGTTTTCCACGCTCTTACATGCATCTGCACTATGTTGATTTTACTATCTTGCGTGATGTGTCGGCTGTGGGCCGGAAAAATTTCGACATTTAAAATTTATAAAGACATATAAAACAAGTTATATATATTAATAATATTTATTAATTATAAAACAAACTAATTACCCATTTTTAACCATTCCATAAATTGAAAAACATCATAGCATAAAATAACATAACATAACATAAATGCCTCTCTCCCCACGCCGCCGCCAAGCAGAGCTCTATAGAGATGCTATGGACGTGACGTGGAAAGAGGGTTCCAACCAAAATATTTCTCACCTAAAATGAATAATCTTCAGATAGTTTTTCAAAATAGCTTAAATAAATTTCAAAATAGTTAAACTAGTTTGCTTCGAAAGCGGTTTGAAAATGGTAAGTTTTCAAAAATGGTTTTATGGTTTTTTTAAATGTGAAAATGGATCAGTATATATACCTAATTTTTTGGTGTGTGAAATTTGATGTAGTAAAACAAAATTCGACCTTGTTATTTTCTAGCAAATTCTATTGTTTATTTTTATTATTTTTCGATTTATTTTTATAATTTTTTATTTATAATTTTTATTGAATTATTGCTAATTCAATTTTTCGATTTAAATTTCACTTTAATGAACTTTAATTGATTTTTTCAATTTCGTCGAATTTGTTGTGTTTTCTTGTTGTATTTGTGTAGGTATCGTGCGGATCTTGGTGCATTTTGTTAATATTTTAATTTATTTTTATGTTTATTATTTTATATTTAATTCTTTTATTTCTCAGATTTTATATGGTTTACTTGATGTTTTAGTGAGTGTATTTAAATTGCGTGTTATTTTTGCGTGTGTATTTCTGATCCATTTAAACATTTTGAAGGCCGTTGACGTTGTGGCCCAACATTATCAACTAAATTTATTGAATTAAAAACACGAATTTGCTGATTTATTTGGACACTCCTTGGGCGCGTCGACGTAATCGTTCAGTTCAACCAGGTCTGGCGTGTCGACGAGTTTTCTTGTTGGAAGATTGGGGTTTATCCTAGTCGCGATAGGCCAGTTGTGCCGGTGCGAATACTAGGGGGTATGTCTCTGCACTACCCTCCTGGCACGCTGACAGGGCGACCTCCAAGCCTTAAATCTGCGTCCGCTGCGCCTGATTCAACGACCTTTCGTCCTTCCAGCCTTGCTGTGCTGCAGTAAGGCGCTGGTATATTTCCTTCGTTTTGGCCGGCTATGCCCAAGTTACTTTTAATCTTTGAATTTCCTGACTTTGTTGGAGGAGTTGACGGTGTAAATGCATGTTTTCTCGTCTGAGCTCCTTCAATTCCGGGTTGAGTATTCTCGTTTTGTTGTAATTGTCGAATTTTAAAAATCTTTAGTTCAAAACGATACTCGGTTTGGGGAGGAGGCATGGAACGATAGTGAAGATTTAGTGATCCTAACTGAGGTAGAATTAATACATCATCGTGAATCATAAATACAATCTCCCTTCTAGTTTTAGAATTTCGGTGACACCACTGCTCATTATATGTACTGAGGTAAACAGATGTCTTTTTTATTGATTTCTACTGTACTTTTGAGGTGGAAATTTTCACAAATTCTCCAAAATTTAGGAGAGGCTAGATTGCTTTTGCCCTATCATGAAATCATTATTGGATTTATTTCAACATCAACCCCTCCCAGGGGAGGTATTTCATTCATTTTACGGGAATTTTCACTTTCCACCCCAGTGGTAGAGGTAAAATGATTTTATTTAGTTTTTATTCTCACATAAAATTAACAACAATAAAAATTTTATTCTTCACTCCTGGGATTTTAACCATTCTAAATTCTAAAATTAAAAAGGGGAATTTTTTCTCTTTTACTTTTTTATTATTATTGATTCTAATACCTAATTTATTTGTTCCTTTTCAGTTTAGTGACTGTCGATGATCATCAACATATATTCCTGCAGGGTTAATCAAACACTTTATCCAGGCTTGCCAGACCTCCCGATTTCGTCGTGAGTTTTACCGATATATGAACCGTAACTGCCGATATTGAACAGTTTTAGATTTTGAATAGATTTTACCCATCTTGAAAGGATTTATTTTTAAAAAACCATAAAATGTAACGAAACTAAGAAAAAAAGAGAAATTATATTTCTATATTACTTATTGTTTGCTATTTTTTACCATAGGGATTTGTGATTTCACCTATTCTTTATGGATTGGTGATACATTTAATTTCAAAATGACGTGCAATGAGTTTCAGGCATTCTTAAAAACAGAAAATGCACAAGGAATACTTAAAAAAGCAGCAAATGCTGATAAATATTTATAAATAAAATTAATTGTTACTGGTTTTTTACGTTAACAAAACTGAAGACTTAATTTTTTGTTATTTTTTCTAATTTATTTTATTTATAAATGTATATAATAAATATGAATGAATTTATATTTTTTCACAAAATATAATTGATATTTTTTTGTTTTTTATTCTCGACAGTCTTGTCAGACCTCCCTATTTCGTCGGGAATTTCCCGATATGATTTTTCGAAAATCTGGCATCCCTGCCTTTATCCCGTCATCAGACCAAATTTTCGGCCATATCTTGAATTTTATTTTCAATAAATATTACTAATTGGATTTTGGCATTTATCTCATTTATACTAAGTAAATATCATTTATTCAATTTGAATTTTAGTGAATGCTTGAGGTTTCCAACGATATTCTTTTGTTTTGTCGTGGATCCTTCTTAAAACTTCTTTTCCTCAATAGTTGAGATCGAAAACTAATAAAAATTTATTAATAAAACTGATTATCATTATTAATGATAATAAATAAATACTAAAGGAAATAACAAAAATATGAAACAAAAATTCATTTTAAATTTCTTAAAAATGAAACTAGTGTTTGTGTACTGGTTGGAATAAATTTGTTTAAATTCGTTCCAATTGAAATGCCTTCTTTTCCTATGGTCTATGCTGTCTCACCCAGATGCCTCACAATTTTAATCCTACCACTATATACCCATGAGCAAGCTCATGTTGGTACCGTATATATTCTGGAATTTCTGGAACTTTTCCTCATGTTATTTTCACTTTCGGGTTCCTGACTGCCAATGAAAGGTTTTACGTCTCTTTCATTCTATGCCCTTGCTCATTCTCGACTATTTCCACGATTTTCATGTCTACTTGTCATTGTTACTCTTAATTTATTAAGGTATATTTCAAAAATTTGGTCAGCGTTCCGCCTTATTTTGTGAAAAATTCTTATTTCATACGGTAAAGTGAAATGAATACATTATTATGATGTGATTTTTTTAGTCCGAAAACTTGTATTTCCTTTCATATTGTCATTACAGTTACCACCGTTTATGCATACTATCATTTCACAGATTAATGTAAAAATTTATCCTTTTACTTTAATTTCCACCGTGATAATTATCAAACAATGCACATATTATAACCCTACTTTATACTATCATCGACATAAATTTCTATCCCTAGTCGTACCTTTGATAAATATAATAATCGGCCTGATTTAAGAAAAACATTTCTACTTAAACACAAAACTGTGTTGCCCTTATCTGTTGCGCACTTTCCATATTTTACATCTTAAACTGTTCCGTCCGACGTTAACCATACAAACGCCACAGTTTATTAGACGGAGTCCTGACTTCTCGGATCCATGCAACGAGGCTGGACCGTCCACCAGACAACCGAATGGAACAAGTCAAGTCCAACAACGCGTACCAGCCTCCAATTTAACGGAGTAGCTGAGCATGGGCCGATCGCTTGCTCAAATAAATGTTCATAAAAATGTACATACAATTTAGAAGAACCTGCCAGTGGATGTAAAAACCTTCCGGCCATCCAGATTGAATTAAAAAACCATTAACATACAACGAAAATATATCTAAATAATGAAACAAACTACTTAAAAACTAAACAATGTTTAATCAAGAAACATTTTGAAAATTAGCATAAGTTCAAAAGTATCTGAAAATGTCTAAACAAATGTATAAAGGTTTTTAGTCTAATGGTAAAACCAACTGTTTCAAGTTATGTCTAAAATTAAAAAAATGACTGCTGTATATATACTAGTTTCATGCCTGGGTGCAACCAATCAGAGAATTTTGAGTCTATTTCGGCTATTTTTCGGAGGTTTTTTATTGATTTTATTTTATTTTAAATATTTTATTTTTCTTCTTATTTGTCTCTATTTTTTGATATTATTTTTCGTAAATTTTTATTATTTTATTATTTTACCATCACCTTTGATTGTTTCTCTTTTTACCCTTTATTATTTAAATTTTGGTCGCCACTTTCGCCTGTGTATTTTCTAAACCTTTTTTTGCAAGGTTTTGGTGGTTTTATGTATTGGTTTTGTGTTTCTTTCTGCATCTGTAGGGTTTTCTATGATTTTAATTAACATTTGTTTTATTTAATGTTTTATTTTATTTTTTTTCTGCTAGGAGAGTGTGCTTATGTTATAACAACCATTTTGATAAATTCCAAACGACATTAATTTAATTAGTTATTTTGTTTTAATTTACACATTTTTTGTTTAAATGATGGCTTATGGCCCAACACTAGTAATGACACTTTCAACACTATTTCACAATAGTTTCCTGCGATTGAATGTCCTGAAATTCTAAATATCTAATTACGACCATCGTGAACCTAAATCGGATGCTACAATTTTTCAAATGATAAATACAGAATATATAAAAAAAAATTTTAAATTTTAATATCCATTAGAGATTTATTCCAAAGTAAACTTATTATCATTGATTTATGTAATAAAATATAATGAAACTTGGCCATATAACCTTGCTGGTTTATTAGTTGATTTAACACGAAGATCTGCCGGTTACTCTTCTCTATTAATCTTTCTCATTAACTTTCAAATTTCTTGCATTAAAATTATTGCATAATTACTACTGACAATCTTTTCACTTCCTTTTGTGCATTAGTCTTTATATTCTTCCTTGTTTTATATGTAGTATTTGATCCTTCCTCGTAACCAGTCGCGCTCCACCGAGGGATCTAGCGTAGAGGTTATTGGGGGAGAGAACTGACCCAGTGAACTGCCATTCACTCGAGGCTAGTTGGGCGAAGATAATTTTTCTGTCTTATATGCATGTCGTTCTTTTCATTTTACATAGTAATGGTGATTAATAACTTAGAGATGATGATAAATAATAATAATAATGATAACAATCAAAAATTTTGAATATCATAAAACAATCAGTTTAAATAGAAAAAATAGAGACATGATCAAGAAATTTTCCCCTAGGTCAAGTACCTTGAAAGCAAGGCTTTCACGTGACTTAATCTATGGAAGGTCCTTCTTCCGATTAAGAATTTATTAGAGGTTTAATTTTCAAAATCGACCTTGTCCTAACAAATCATCATTAAAGTGGCATTTGTACACGACTTGGGTAAATTTATCATTCTTTATGACTTCCTGAAATGAGGCCTGAACTAAATTGATCCATAAAAAAAAATAATAATCACTATATAGTGAAAATAAGTGGGAAGAACTCTATTACACCCTTCTCAGTGAAATCTAGAGTCCCTTCGATATTAAGTGTCTCGAAACGTATGGCAGCCCCATAAAAGAGACAAATTAATCCGCCATGAGAGCAACTTGACAACAATACGTACCATAGACAATCTCGAGCTCACGAGTTATAACCTGTGCTTAAGATAAAGAAACCCCATCAAATGATTTCATTATAAGAACAACAATGGATTACCCTGCCTCTGGATACCATCCGCTAGTACTCTAAACGTCCAAGCACTATGTCCATAGGGAAATCCGAATCTAAATTCAAGTAGAAACCTCCCGAAATGCATGAACAATCATGAAGTTCGGTGACAACCGTGTAACATCGAGTAACAAACCACAAATAACGTTTTCTTCCTTGTGAGTATTATTGGTGCTACACATCGAAACTTTTAAATTGAGAATACTACCATCCTAAAGACCTAAAACAAAGGTTCGTTTAGTGAAACCGTAACCATCAGCAATTTTTCGGGGAATATACATTCAAATACAGGATTGTGAGTAATAGCCATCAAACAATGAATAAATGAAATAAACCGGCAGGAAATCGCCATTATAATGGGGCTAGATAAATCCAGCAAAGTACCACCAGAGTGAAATGCACCCGAACAAATAAAATTTCTCGGGGAGTAGAGATCAAATAAATTGCTGCCCGTAAAACACGAATGACTTGACTTCAGAAATAATTGATTAAATTTAAAATGAAGAGAAAAGATAATTAATTTATTCGAAAATTTCCCAATAATACTAGAAATCCGGACATGTAATCAAACGATGGTGAGTAATAAGCATAGTACTCCTGCTATAAATACCAACGTTGATTAAGTTGTAATTTAATCATGAAAACTTCTTTCAGAGTGACGTCATCAATATGTCAAGATCGCGGTGGGCGATAACACCCCGAAAGAATCGGACCAAAATATCGAGGGGTCAGTAAGAAGAAGGAACACGGGGAAAACTATGCGGTCAGGCGCGAGAGCACCAACCATCAAGGTGAGGAATAAAGAGAGTTCTATAGTTGATGGAAAGTACGACATTAAATATAGACGAATATAATTGGGAATATAATAGAAATCTCACGAAATTTGTCTTTTCTCGATGCTGTGAGACTTTCGATGGCTTATGTGCTGGATAGCCTCATAATCGTAGAGATTATAGGGATGCCAATCCCCTACTGCCATTAGGGGTATAATTAACAAGATATGCTAATAGTGTTATTTTGCTTTTCTTTTCATTTTAGATTGGATAAAATATATACAACAAATGGAAAAATCATGGAACGAATACTCAAGAATTACGGTTAGATCAAGAACACGGTTACATATCCGCTAGTCTTTGCCCAGCCTAAGTAGCTTAACGGGAGGCAACTAAACCCAGCGAATTGTGAGATAGACAAAGTATCAACTAAATAGAAGATGGAGGTACAAAGCCTAAGTGAGTGAATAAGGAACTGAATAGAAAAAATTGAGTATAGGCCTTCTATCAGTAGCTCATTGAACTCAGCAAGAGGTACGGGCCATAGTAGTACTTGAAGAGGGACTAACCTTTGGCGGCCTCGCAACCATTGGTTACAGTACCAAAGTTTCCCCGCTACGGGTAACCATTGGAGGGCGTGTGATCTTGTATGTTATGGGTTACAAGGTCGCAGACCTCTAACTCACCAGTATTATCAAGTGTTATTCAATGTTAGAACTATTAAGCGAAAGAAAAATTCAATGAAACATATACATTATAAAAAATAAAACTAATAATAAACAATTTACTTACAAATTTTTTGATTACATTACCAAATGACAATATTATTTGAAAAGAAAAACCATTAAATAGTTGCCAATTAATTCAGGGAAATACAATAGTTTTGTTTATAAAATATTTTTTCCAAAAACTTCAAATTTTCAATAAATTACACCTATTCTGCAACATTGTAACAACAGTTTCAAATTATTTTAAACAAAAATGTTATTATTTATCAGAAACTTTTATTTGTTTGGTTGAATAAGTAAAATCATTTCTAAGTTGTGCATAAATGAATTTATTATATTTCTGATTTTAAATATATTTTAAATTTCTGTTTATTTTATAATAATTTACATTTCAAATTATCAATCGAATAAAATGTTTTATTTTTTCAGTTAAAATTTATTTTTGATATAATTAAATGAAGAAAAAAAACTTTTTGAAATGCATTTGTCTAAATAAAAATACTCAAGTTCGTCACTTAGATTACTCAAGTAAATATTTAAGGCAAGTGCCTCCAGAAATTTTCAATCATGAACGAACATTAGAATCTCTGAATTTGGATAATAATAATATTACTGAGTTAACGAAGGTAAGATATTGATGTTATAATAAAAGCCAATTTCAATATGTAAGGAATTATTTTGCTGCAAAGCTCTAAAAGAGTTAATATTATGTGATAATGAGTTGACTAATATCCCCGATGCAATTGGGAATTTGACAAATTTAACCTCCTTAAATATCAGCAAAAATAGTGAGACAAAATTCAAATTATGATAGAAATGTTACATTGGATTCTAGATTTGCAGCAATTGCCGGATACTTTGGGCAATTGTTCTCATTTGGCATTCCTTGATGCAAGTGGCAATGTTTTTGATGAGTGAGTTAGTTTGATTTGTATGTGATTGGCAGAGTGAGTGAGTGAGATTGTGCCGGGTAACAGAGAGGCGGGACGGACGGGGGGGACATATGGGGACATAGGGGACGCACGGACGGACGGACGGGGGGATTGGCACAATACTGGGATGACAAATCAGTCATATGTGACAATGGGGGGGGGGGCAAGGGGACACGCAGGGTCACAAGGGGTATTGCACAGTTACCGCACCGATTATCGTCACTATTGCCGATTATTTATTACAATTGGTGACCGTTGAGCTGCCAATGTAGCGATAGGATCACAATTCATGCCGGTTCCGGTACCGAGGGGGGAGGGTAACCGGGCGCCGGTAGACAGATACTTATCATCATTTCTATTCTAATTTGCTATTCGAGCATTCAATAATGAGGTAATTATTGCTGGTTCCCCCGTGCCGGTCCTAGGGGGACATTGGCACCCCCCTCACCACTACCAACGGTTCCCGTGTCACGCTGGGGTCATTTGGATTATATTCAAGGGGGAGGGGAGGGGAGGGAGACTCGTATTCCATAGGATAGCTGTGCACTAATGGGGCACTGATGTAAGGAATGTTGCTATGCAACGGATGGATCAGTGAAGGGGGGGGGCAGTCAATATCGATACTCGTTATAGCCGCCACGCCGCTAGTTATAATCAATTGCCTAAAGTCATCAATGAATATCCTTGCTACCGTGGATAAACCTGCTTAGCAACAGGGCCATTCAGTTGGCATCCCCTTAGCAACAGCTTGTAAATCTATTTCGTTTATCTTGGCGTCACGTACTGATTACGCAATGTGTAAGTTGCGGTCGATACCGCCAACGGAACATTTGGAGGCACATTGGAACGCAGTGCTCCTGTCGCCCACATATATCTATATATTTGTCAGTCAGCAGCACCGTTGCTATGAATCTGACGCTGAGTGAGCTTGATTAATTGCCGGATTGCCCGATTATGCCATTCTCACCGTGACTGCATTGCTGCATCTGATCTGAATCACTCGGCATCAGATCAACTGATCAGACCAATCAGATCAGCCCATAGAAATCTGTATAAATCCCCCATTGCAGATGTCTACTGCAGGTGGCCAGTTTGTATCGGTGTGTGTTAGCAGCATTCCATTACCCATTGCCGATCTGTTGCCTCACTCACCCACCCGCTCGCTCACACACTCTCACACACTCACTAGCTGTGTGCGTGTCTGTGCGTGTATTCGTGCCGCCACCCGATTGATTTATCTGCATGTTATCCAGGTTGCCAGACGGACTGTGCCGAATGACAATGCTGCAGGAATTGATCGCAAACACCGCTTTCCTTACTGGGCTTCCTCAGAACATAAATCGGTAAGTTATTTACATAATTAGCTAATTAATTAATTGATTATTTTAATTTTAATGATTTAACATTATTATCCAAATAATCAATAAAATAATTATATAAATAATCAATAAAAGTAAATTACAAATAATCAGTATAATAATAAATAAAATAATTATACAAATAATCAATAAAACAATTATATAAATAATCAATGAAATAATTATACAAATAATCAGTATAATAAGTATATAAATAATCAGTAAAAGTAAATTACAAATAATCAGTATAATAAGTATATAAATAATCAATAAAATAATTATACAAATAATCAATGAAATAATTATACAAATAATCAATTAAATAATTATACAAATAATCAATAAAAGTAAATTACAAATAATCAGTATAATAAGTATATAAATAATCAATAAAATATTTATACAAATAATCAATAAAATAATTATACAAATAATCACTATAATAAGTATATAAATATTAAATAAAATATTTATACAAATAATCAATAAAACAATTATATAAATAATCTATAAAATAATTATATAAATAATAAATAAAATATTTATACAAATAATCAATAAAACAATTATATAAATAATCAATTAAATAATTATACAAATAATCAGTATAATAAGTATATAAATAATAAATAAAATATTTATACAAATAATCAATAAAATAATTATATAAATAATCAATTAAATAATTATATAAATAATCAGTATAATAAGTATATAAATAATAAATAAAATATTTATACAAATAATCAATAAAATAATTATATAAATAATCAATTAAATAATTATATAAATAATCAGTATAATAATAAATAAAATAATTATACAAATAATCAATAAAACAATTATATAAATAATCAATAAAATAATTATACAAATAATCAATAAAATAATTATACAAATAATCAATTAAATAATTATATAAATAATCAATAAAAGTAAATTACAAATAATCAATAAAATAATTATATAAATAATCAATGAAATAATTATACAAATAATCAATTAAATAATTATACAAATAATCAATAAAACAATTATATAAATAATCTATAAAATAATTATACAAATAATCAATAAAACAATTATATAAATAATAAATAAAATATTTATACAAATAATCAATTAAATAATTATACAAATAATCAGTATAACAAGTATATAAATAATAAATAAAATATTTATACAAATAATCAATAAAACAATTATATAAAAAATCAATTAAATAATTATACAAATAATCAGTATAATAAGTATATAAATAATAAATAAAATATTTATACAAATAATCAATAAAACAATTATATAAATAATCTATAAAATAATTATACAAATAATCAATAAAACAATTATATAAATAATAAATAAAATATTTATACAAATAATCAATTAAATAATTATACAAATAATCAGTATAACAAGTATATAAATAATAAATAAAATATTTATACAAATAATCAATAAAACAATTATATAAAAAATCAATTAAATAATTATACAAATAATCAGTATAATAAGTATATAAATAATAAATAAAATATTTATACAAATAATCAATAAAATAATTATATAAATAATCAATTTAATAATTATACAAATAATCAGTATAATAAGTATATAAATAATAAATAAAATATTTATACAAATAATCAATAAAATAATTATATAAATAATCAATTAAATAATTATACAAATAATCAGTATAATAAGTATATAAATAATAAATAAAATATTTATACAAATAATCAATAAAACAATTATATAAATAATCTATAAAATAATTATATAAATAATCAATAAAATAATTATCTAAATAATCACTATAATAAGTATATAAATAATAAATAAAATATTTATACAAATAATTAATAAAACAATTATATAAATAATCAATAAAAAATTATACAAATAATCAATAAAATAATTATCCAAGTAATCAATAAAATTCAATTACAAATAATCAGTATAATAAGTACAATATAAATAATCAATATAAAATTGAAAATAAATGATTATAATAATTTAATAAAAATGATATAATGTGATCATAATTCCAGATTAACGAATCTCAGCCATCTGGAAATACGAGAGAACGATATAAAGTCCTTGCCACAGAATATGGGCTTCCTAGTCAGTCTGCAATATCTCGATGTCGGCCATAACGATCTCAAGGAGCTGGTAAGTGATTGTTGCATCGAAACTAATAATCAATTATTAATTTATTACCAATAATGATAAATTATTGATCCCTGTCCCTCTGTCATTGTCCCTGTCCCTCTGTCATTGTCCCTGTCCCTCTGTCATTGTCCTGTCCCTCTATCATTGTCCCTGTCCCTCTGTCATTGTCCCTGTCCCTCTGTCATTGTCCTGTCCCTCTATCATTGTCCCTGTCCCTCTATCATTGTCCCTGTCTCTCTGTCATTGTCCCTGTCCCTCTGTCATTGTCCCTGTCCCTCTGTCATTGTCCTGTCCCTCTATCATTGTCCCTGTCCCTCTGTCATTGTCCCTGTCCCTCTGTCATTGTCCCTGTCCCTCTGTCATTGTCCTGTCCCTCTATCATTGTCCCTGTCCCTCTGTCCCTGTCCCTGTCCCTCTGTCATTGTCCTAGATGCACTCTGTGAATTCTCTGAAGTTCGATACGCAGGAAATTTTTCTACAGCGATCAATAACACAATAGCTCGAGCTCGGATTCAAACAGCAATAAACAGCAATAAACCCTCACTACCATTTCGCCAGGAATCAAGGGAATCACAATTCCAAAGTGACATGGTGCTCCTGGACACAGCTCTGGTGGACATATTGCATACGCATAAATATCAATCACAAAGCGCTTTAGCTATTGATTATTTCCAAGAACTTTGAATTTATGAATTAAATTAAACTTTGTAATCGGATCCCAGCAATTGACACGTGTAGAGAGAGGAATCTGGCACATTTGATTGATTGCACTGACATTTGTCTTGTTTCTGGGGTTCACATTGTGGGTTGGCATTGACATGTCCGATAAATTCATTGCACAAATTTCATCTCATCGACCTGGCACACTTTATTATTGAGTTTTGGATTTTCACTCCGATGAGCTCATTCTTCATCATTGGCCGCAATTTTCCGTTAATATCTATAATAATCAATCATAATCAATCATAATCAATCATAATCAATCATAATAATAATAATAATAATAATAATAATAATAATAATAATAATAATCAATAATAATAATTAACAACAATAATTTCATTATTATTAAATTTAATATAATATTGATCAATCCTTAATTTATCCATTTCCTAATGTAATCAATAATACAATTAATATTAATAAATAAATCGATTCTGAAATTGTCCAATAAATAGATTAAATAAAGATTATTAAAATTAGAATTTGAGGATTTAAATTTTACGCTTCAGTCTCCACAGGTGGTGATAGCTCTCATTTATAGATTCCCACATGGGAAAATAGACAAGGCCCATGCTAATATCATTGCTGCATTGAATTGTATACTGGCATTTGTCTTGGCCAGGCATGTCAAACTCACGGCTCTCCACAAAGTTTTTTGCGGCCCAGCTAACTAATGTAATGATTATTAAAATATTGAGTAAAAACTAAAATTCAAAAGAAATGTTCAATATAATTTGGATAAGTACTTGGACAAGAGACATAACATTGCTTTGAGTTAGACAAGCCTGGTGTAGGCTATATAATTTCCCAGAACAGGTTCACGGATGATAAATATTCAGGCTTATGAGCTGGGGAGATAAATAAATTGCTGAGCGTCCATCATCATTGTTACACACACACACACACACATATATATATATATATATAATATGTATCGTATGGAAATTAATGAATACCATTGCAGCCAGAATCATTGTGCAAGATGACACATCTGACCGTGCTAACTGCCGACAAAAACAATCTGGCCTCCTTGCCCGAAGTAAAAATCATTTCATGAGAGATGGGAAATTGTAATAATCATAATAATTATTGTCAGAAAATTGGGCTTTGCAGCAACTTGCAAGTGCTGGAAATACAGCAAAACTGCCTGAGCTTCCTACCAGATTCAGTGTGCCAATGCAGCTTGCTAAGCGAGCTCATCGC
>CM039680.1:1603108-1618108 GCA_022537955.1 Schmidtea mediterranea
GAGTGAAATTTCTTCCAATTTCATTTTTGAAGCTCAAAGAATTACAAGTAGGCTCATTGAAACCAGTTTACTGTTACAGGCCCAAACAGATTTCCCCCCTCGCCCTATATTCTTATTATATATAATATATACGCTGTTTTCTTCCTATAAAATCTTTAATTTATTTAATACGAATCCCCTGAAATCGTATGCACTTTGATGTTGGAGTACTTATGAAAGGCAGGGCCGTATTACCCCATTACCAAATTAACATCTTTTTTTATTGTTAAAATCAATTCAATAAATCTTCATTTTTCAACAGTTTACTTATTTATTACAAAATTCAAATTTTGATTGGTTTGCGCAATATCAAATAACTGAGTCACTTTTAATTTTGACATCAATGCAATTATTGACCATAAATATTTTTAATTGATTTCAATATTCAAATTTAATTTCAATAGATATTTTGATTAATGGATAATAAAATGAACATTTACTTATTCTGTGGTTACTGTCCTATGTTATATTCGAGCAGGCAGTCAATTAATCTTTCAGAAAACTTTACTTTCATTTTCAATGTACTTGATCTTATTTTCTTTGTAAACATTTCTAGACAGTAATTTGTGTTCTGCTTGTGCAATTTGGCCAATTGTAATTTATTTTCGCTAATAAAAATAAAAACAGAAAAGTGAAGTAAAAATGGTGATTTAAAAATATGCAACAAGAGAAGTTTCGGAGTGTTATCTTGAAGGAATGTTTATTGTATAGAAGGATAAATCAGACCCAATCAAACCAAGTGCTAGGAAATGTCACGATAACAAATATTAAAGATAACCTGAGCCACATTAAAAGGCTACATATTTAAAGTTATCAAAGAATATTTCCTATTTGATACCTTCAGCTGGTAGAAAGCTTATAGAACAACTGATCATTACTTGCTGGTGAACCGAATGACCATATAATATCTTATCCTTACCATTTTATGTAATCAGAATGGTCTGGATTCAAATAAAAATAAAGGAAATTGAAAGCGGATTGAATGAAATAAATTATTTTCATCGACATATAAACGACCGAGCCTTTCCTAATATATAAGTTCTCAATGAAACTATTAGTGATTGGCACATAACCCTTCATCCTTTTGCACCCAATGCTTGGAGCTTGATTCAAATCACCGCCAACAAGAATCAACATCCAAAAACTCTTATTCTCACACAATTTAAATAATAACAAAACTTTAGCAAACTTTAATCAAATTTCACACAATTTTAATTTTTAATAAATATTTGAATATTTTTTATTCTGCATCAATTTCAATTTCTCCATTTCACGACCTGTTTCATTTATTGCGCTTGAATAATAGCGATCAATTCTACCCCTCCGCATTCCTCTTCCCACTCCCCTCCCTTCAATACTTTGACAAAATGATCGCTTATCAATAAATACTTTATATTGATTCTTGTTAGTACTCTTAAATATTTTCTAGTGTTTTTGAATTTATAGATTTATTTCTGAATTTATCGATTTATTTCTGAATTTATCGATTTATTTGTGAATTTATTGATTTATTTGTGAATTTATTGATTTATTTGTGAATTTATTGATTTATTTCTGAATCTATTGATTTATTTCTGAATTTATTGATTTATTTCTGAATTTATTGATTTATTTCTGAATTTATTGATTTATTTCTGAATCTATTGATTTATTTCTGAATTTATTGATTTATTTGTGAATTTATTGATTTATTTGTGAATTTATTGATTTATTTCTGAATCTATTGATTTATTTCCGAATTTATTGATTTATTTTTGAATCTATTGATTTATTTCTGAATTTATTGATTTATTTGTGAATTTATTGATTTATTTGTGAATTTATTGATTTATTTTTCAAATTATCTGTTTATTAATAAATTCATTTATTTTAATTTTTATTGTTTTTCTAAATTTATTGATTTATTTTTAAAATCATCGATTTATTTCTAATTTTATTTGTTTCCCCAAATTTATTGATTTCTAATTTTTATTGAATATCCTAATTTCATTGATTTATCAACTTTTTTTGAAAATTGTCACAGTGAATAAAATCTAAATTGCGCCTAATAAATGGAATAAGCCGTTTTCCCCATCAGCGGCAAACGAAAGAGAGATCATTTGGTGATCTCTAACACCCAAGGGAGTATTAGCCTGAGCATCACTTGCAATGATTGCACCGTATTTCATGGGAACTATAATTTCCCGAGCAGGAAACATAAAATATATCAATTGATGTATATCCCCATCTCACAGGCAGTATGGCTCAATGACAATCAGATACAACCATTAGTGCACCTGCAATCAGAACGCGACGTTGATACCGGCCGCAAATGTCTCGTCTGCTATTTGTTGCCTCAGATGAGCAATACCGAGGATCCCGATGCGGTTGATAACGACCCGAGTGCTTGGCAATTAGTCCAAGAAAACCGACCTCGAGTGGTGCAGTGGAATGATGAGGCTACATCTGAATCGGTAGGTGCTATTTCCATCCTTCATTCATTTCTCTGCTTCTTTGAATGTCATCTTGAATTGCTTGCTAATCGGCCTTCATTGCGCATTCCGCCTTGGAACCTTTTGTGATTTTCGATTTACCGAATAAACCTCTGTTGATTGGTTATAATTTGCAGGTACAGGTCAAGGGCAAGCTACCAAAGGATGCTCCTTCTAAACAAGTCAATCTCGGGAAACATAATCTGGGCAAACATGGCAAGCAGCCGATTGGTCAAATTAGCCATCCCGTTTCATTGGGTAACGGCGATTGCATAATGGTCACATCTTCATCGATTGGCACGAATCCCGATGTTGCGCTGCTCCTCAATCAGCAGAACAGCATTGGCAACAGCCATAGCAACAGCATTGGCAACAGCAATTTCATGTGGCACGGAAACGCATTATATCCCCAAAACACCGCATTTTACCCGATGGCACACAACGGAGGAATGCATAAATCCCTCAGCCGGCGGATCGGCAGCGGATATGAGTCTGACAGCGTGGCATTACAAGCGAGTCGATCTAGGGGCCGGATTGGGAACATGATGCTCGGGGGCACAGCAGACAGGCCGGCACTGCAGCAAATCCATGAATCATCAATGGAGGCATCTGGGAATGCGCAGCAATCATTGGTTGACAGCAGCAGCAATCCGCACTGGCAGCAGCAGCAGCAGAACCGATCGGGACATCAATCGGGAGGAATGCAGCCAATGACAGGAATGATGATGATGCCGATGATGAATGGACACCACCAAGGCGGCGGACTGAGATATGGAGTACATCCGGCTGGGGGAGGAATGGTCGGTGGGAGGCAGAGCGGATACAGCACTGACACGGGATTGGTCATCAATGCGGGCAGGAGGGACAATCGCCTGGGACACAGGAACCGACAGCAGCAGCAGCAGCACCTCAAGGCCCAGGCACAACATTTCAAAAATCCATACGACCAGCTGAGAATAATGCGATCGAGCACTCCTGTCAGTCGGCGGCCAGAAAGTGTAGCTTCCACTACAATCACTCCTTTGCCTCCTCCCCCGTCCCGACAGCCTCCTCCCCCTCCTCAACGGCCGCTTCCTTCTCCTCCATTTAGGCAAGGAACTCTGCCAGCAGATGGCCAGAGTGGTGGCGGCGGCGGCATGTTCCCCCTGGAATGGCAAATGCAGATGGTGACTACGGCAATGCCAGATCACGGCCAGGTCATGTTGCCATCACCAAATGGACCGCCGCCACATTTCACCGCCTGTCCACAGATAGAAGATCCTCGAGCAGCCAATATGATAATTCCTCCTCCACCATCAAGGACACCTCCAAATCCATCAGCGGCGGCAACAAATACCAACACCAGCAAAGGCAACAGCTATCTCAATCAATTCGTCACCAATAATCCAATGATGGTGGATCTCTATCATCCAGGGCTCACCTCGATCAGTCCCAGCATTATCGATGATCCTGCAAATCTCATAGACGCCAGCAATCATCATCATAATCAACACCAGCAGTACCATCACCAGCAGCATCACCAGCATATCGAGAACGCGCATTACCGGATGTATAATGCAGAGGTGCGACTGATTATCCACAGAAATAAGGGCCTCGGATTCAGCATCACTGGAGGAATTACTTCCAATCCAAATCCATTCCGCCCATCCGATAAGGTTTGCTCATCTCTCTTTCTGCCTCAGGTATTACTAATTGATATATTCTGTATTGCAGGGGATATTCATTGCCAAGGTCAATCCAGGAGGACCTGCAGATGGCCAGTTGAAGATCGGAGACAAAATAATAATGGTGGGTGACAGCTGCGGCTGTATTTGTTATTAATTATTGATAATTAATTATTGATAATTGATTAGTGAATATTGATAATTGAATATTGATAATTAGTTATTGATAATTAATTATTGATAATTAATTATTGATAATTAATTATTGATATATAATTATTGATAAATAATTATTTATATATAATTATTGATAATTGATTGGTGACTATTGATAATTGACTATTGATAATTATCTATTGATAATTAATTATTGATATATAATTATTGATAATTGATTAGTGACTATTAATAATTAACTATTGATAATTAATTATTGATATATAATTTTTGATGATTGATTTGTGACTATTGATAATTGACTATTGATAATTAGTTATTGATAATTAAGTATTGATAATTAAGTATTGATAATTGATTAGTGACTATTGATAATTAATTAATTATTGATAATTGATTAGTGACTATTGATAATTAATTAATTATTGATAATTAATTATTGATAATTGACTATTGATTACTGATAATTAATTAATTATTGATAATTGACTATTGATTACTGATAATTAATTAATGATAATTCAATAATTATAATTGGTTATATACCATTCATAATTGATAATTATTGATAAACTCTCTAGGTCAACAATGTCAGCTTCATCGGGGTCGAGCATTCAACTGCTGTGAATACATTGAAGACTTGTGGTGACATTGTCCAGATGACCGTGGACCGAATAATGGAACGGAGCAGTGACATTTGATCTGTCGCCCCCCCCTCTCACACCTCCTCCTCTTCTCGCCCGACTCCCCACAACTTTGGAATCGATTGTAATTATTCACTCGAGATGTCAACTATTTCTTGTTTTGCATTTTCCTTAATTATTTACTATTATTTCTGACTCGCCGTTTTCCATGAACATCTTGAGCTGTTATTAATAAATTGATTTTCTTTTCTATTTTCTTATTGATTATCATTATTATTAATTGTGTATAGCATTGATTTTTATTATTTATTAATTTTTAATATTGATAATAATTGATTATTAATATTTATTGATTGTGTATAGCAGTGGTCTTCAACCTTTCACAACAAGGAACCCCATTTTTGGAGACCCTTCATGAAGTTAAAAAATGTTTGATTAAAAATTAAAATACATTTATTAAATTAAAATTCATTTATAGTTCATTTTCTAATTTAAAAAAATTCACTAGTGACTAGGTTGTGCATGTTTTTCGTTACTAATATCATCGAAATTTGGAATTATTGATGTTATTTGCAATCGCATATCATTTTCTGCATCTAGTCTGTTTCGGTACTTGGTTTTTGTGGCAATATAAAGTGCAAAAGGTTTTTCACAAATATAAGTGCTGACAAACGGCATTAACTGTATAATTGCTCGTTTTGCAAGTTCAGTGTACTGCTTATAAATTTGAAGCCAAAAATTTAAAATATCGCCGCCTGTAATCAATTTTGATTTCAATGATAAGTCACATGAAATGTCTATAAATTGTTCAATTTCTTCCATGGGTATTTTGAATGTATCACAATAAATGGGTTTTCAACCCAATTAAAATTTCCTACCTGAGAAGGAAAATAATCCAAAAAAGGTTTTTGCAAATCTAATAAATGCTGCAACAAATACTTTTTAACACTTTCATCGACTTCAGTATTGTTAATAACAAGAATATCATGTAAATTACAAAAACATTCTGTATTTCCCTTCAAAATACAATCTGCCCAAAATTTCAATTTAATTTTACTTGCATTTATCTTGTATTGCAATTTGAAAATATTTGTATTTGGTCCTTGAAGGGAAAGATTGACCTCATTAAAGTATGAAAATATATTTGAAAGGTAAGCCATTTGTTGAACCCATTTGAAATCACTTAATTTTCCCGATAATTAGTGTAGATTATCAATTAAAAAAAGCATAATTTCATCTCGTAATTCAAAATATCTTGTCAATACTTTACCACGAGACAACCAACGGACTTCCGTGTGAAGCAATAAAGTTTTGTGCAAACTTCCCATATCTTCACATAACAAAGCGAATAGCATGGAATTTAATGGCCTTGATTTTATAAAATTTACAATTTTAACACAATCATTAAAAACAGCTTTCAGTTATTCTGGCCTTTTTTTAACTGCAAGGGCATGTAGATGAAGACAGCAATGGCTATTCTTAACGAGATGATTTTTTTGTTTTATACGTGCAACCACGCCTTTTAGACTGCCGAACATTGCCTTTGCTCCATCAGTGCATACATGTTGACATAAATCCCACGATATATCATGCTTTTCGAAATATAAATCAATTATTTTGAAAATTTCTTCCCCTGTTCTTCTGCTGGATAGAGCATTACAAATAAGCATGCCCTCTTCAACAATCATTTCTTCAGTACAGTATCGTACAAAAACCAGTAAAATAGCTAATCCAGCAACATCTGTAGATTCATCAAACTGAAGCGAAAACCCATGGATGCTGTTTTCTAATCGTTTTATTAGTTCCTTCTTACAGTAGTTTGCCATGTCCTTAATACCCCTTGAAACTGTAGTATCCGAAAGTGGCACATATCTACAATTTTAGCATGTTTTCTCCCATCATACAGGTAATTATATCTTTAGTACATGATTTCACTAATTTTTCAGCAATAGTGTAAGCTTCTCCCTTTTGAGCAACTCGATAGCTGACCAAATAAGAAGCTTTCTGAGCATTTTTATTATCGTCACTCACAAAGTTCTAAAATTGCTGTTTTTTTGCTTAAACTCGTTGCACTTGTGCTGGAAATACTTTATATTTTTATTTTTCAAATTCGGATGATTGGTTTCAAAATGCCTTTTCAATTTTGCAGGATTCAAACTGCTATTATTTAATACTTTCTCACACTCAACGCATAATCCGTTTGGTTCTTCTGCATTACCAATCCAAGTGAAACCAAATTTTAAATATTCTTCATCATATTTGCGTCTTTTGGATGTGAATTTGTCGGATTCAATTACTTTTTTTAAATGCTGCTTCAGTTGTTATGCTCAAAGTAGATGTAGTTGTTACGGGACTAGAACTATCTTTATTGTCCTTATCAGGTAGCTTTCCAGTTTTTAGCCAAATATCCATCGTAACAGCGGTATCGTATTCTAATTATTTATTGTGTATAGCAGGGGTGGCCAACCGGTCGATCGCGTGCGAAGTCTTGACTTATGGCCGTATACACGCAAATAAGTGTTATATGACAAATTAAATCATAAAATCTCTATATTATTTATAATAAGCACTTAAATAATTTTGAAGTGTGAAAAATTATAGTATACATACTACATATCATTTTCTAATTTATCATGTATATCGGCCATATCATTACCGCTATACGTATATAACGTTTCATTATGCATATGCTGCAACTCATACAACATATTTTTACCAGTATGTATTATAACTCATTCGAGTAAAATAAGATGAGATTTTTTCAATAAAACTTACGTAATAAAATGACAAATAACATGCCAAACATAGATGACTGGCTTAATAAGTATCGCTTTATTCAAACATATTGTGTGCTCTGCTTACCTAGCATTTTCTAAGTTTCTGTTAGTAATCGGACTGATTACTTAATTGCTTAATATGCCTTACCTTAATAGCCACTCCTAAAATGGGTAATCTGGACAGACATTTTTTGACGTCACATAACAAGTAATAAACAGATTATCCACCAAATTCCGAATTGAGAAAACGTAAAGTTAAGGATCTTAAAACTCAAATAGCAAATCTACAAAATGTTTTCAAGAAGCTAACATTGAAGTCACAAGCAGTAACTACTGCATCATTCAAAGTAAGCTATATTTTAGCAAAAAATGTAAACCATTTTCGGAGGGTGAATTTGTAAAGGAAATTTTTTTGGAAATGTCAGATTCACTTTTTAATCATTTTAAAAACAAGAGTGAGATTATTGCTGCAATTCAAGATCTACAACTGTCTCGAAACACTTTGATGCGACGAAATGAGCAGATGAGTGGAAATGTAAAAGAACAGTTATATAATGATATATGTAGATGTTCTTGTTTTTCTCTCCAATGTGATGAATCGACAGATAAAAGTGATACAGCACATTTACTTGTTTTCATTCGTATGGTTTTTGAGGATTTTACATCTAAAGAAGAATTGTTGGGTATGATTTCTTTGAAAGAAAGGACTAGAAGTGTAGATATATTCAAAACCTTTAAAATCTTGCTCATTGATTTGAAAGTACCACTTTTTAAATAAGTTTCAATAAAAACGGACGGCGCAGCTGCAATGATATTTAGCATAAATGGATTTATAGCCCTATGTCAAAATTGTTGGGTTTTTATATAGAAAGTCGGTGCTTAGGTCTGACTCCTTGGTGTACTTATTTAATCAATTCTATTAACTCAACTCAACACAATAAAATTTATTTCCAATTTATATATTACAACTTTATTCACAAAAATCGATTCAATTCACAATACTCTACACAATTACTCTGCACAATCTCACAATATTTCAATGCGTAGGGATACGTCTTCCAAAGGGAGATATCCCTGTCTTTCGCGCAAGAATTTAATTTGTTTGGCTGATTGATTTATCTTTAAGCTTATTACCTCCTTTACACTGCTCTCTGAAATATTCTCTTCGACCAACTGGCAATTTTATTGATCTGCCTTTTCCTTTAATACTCATCTCGCAAATCAAGTCACCCGCAAAGTAAATTGGTTTTGGAATTTCTGACATCTCTCTGTCCAAAACCAAATTAGTTATTTCTGGGCTCCGGGGGTTTCCATTTGTTTACAATTATTATTTTGGTGGCGGGTTCCTCTTTTATCCCGGACTTCCTTCGTCAACCAATTTCGTTTTCCGTAATTAGAAAATTTGTTGGCGTTCCGGGTTTCTCACGCTATTCGGGTTTTCTGTTCGCTCGGACTTCCAATTAGCCAATTAATTTTTAATTAATTTCTATTTTTATTAAATATTTCCTTCTGGGGACCCCCAATCAATTTAACTTTATTATATTTGGATTTGTCTCGTCATTTGGCATCCGCCCATACCAGTTTCCTCCGATAAATATTTATTTTAAATTTTTAATTGATTTTTCCTTTTTAATTATTATTTCTAATGTTTTTATTGATTTTCCATTTTTATTTTTATACATTTTGTTAACCCCAATAGTACCAAGTGAGGACGATAAAAGTCGTAAAGGAAGGATCGGACTGTTTGGCACCCATCCGAATTTGACTAAAATATTTAAAGACTTTTTTAAGCTTTATTAAATTTATTATTGTCTGTAATAAAAACATTTTGTGAAACGAGTGTGATCTATAAGAATAGGATATTAGAGTTCCTGCTTTATCGGAACTTCTAGTATTTAAAACGTCCATAACTTTAAATAATAACAATTTCAAATAATTCGCAAAACTAAAATATATTTTTAAAACAACGTTAGATAAAACTAAATCATTTTAAGGAGATTTTCTGATATATAAATACGCTCAGCAAATTTTCAACATTCCACAATCATTCCACACAACATACTGTCAGGGATAGGCTCTTAGCCTTAAAATCATCATTGTTAGTTGTCATGTTGACATCACTAAACGGTGACGTAGAAAATAATAAAATTAATTCTAAATGACCTTTTAGTGACGTCACGAAATAAAATTACTAAAAATAGATTTTAGAAATATATTTTAAAAATACGTCATCAAGAAATTACTAAATTAGAGTTTTTGATGACGTCAATCTAAAAATAGTAATTATATTTATATTTAAATTATTGATTTTCAATATATAAAGTGGAACACTTCGGTGTTGAAGTCGAACCAAAATAACTAAACGAGAAAAATTAACCAAAATACATGAACATCTGGAAAATAAGCCGAATCGAGAAGCAAGAAGATATTACAAATAACAAAGAGGATTTACCATACAACAGCAGGGGATTATTTAACAAATTACAGGAAATCAGATATATAAAAAAATCTCAAATCAATTAGAAAAAGTCAGATGATATTTGAATTACCGTTTGATTGGATACTCATTATCCAGATATTTGGTTTTATTTCTTTTATTGAATAATTTAAAGTTTTTAATCCGACTAATAATTAAGTTAATTAAATTAAATTATTGATAAAGAATACCCAAAGCAGAAGACAGCTTTCACGGTATTTGGGGAGAGCCAAAATAAATCTTTCTTGACCCTCTGAAAATTAAGATAAGTTGTTGCGTTGGAAATAGTGACCGTCAACATCTTGCGGGCCATTTGTGCAGTGATCCTTTGATCCAGTTTCCTTTCAACTCTAATTAAATTGTATACAGAAACGTTTATAAAATATTGTACATCAAATAAAACATAAATAATTAATTGTCTTGCTTTGTTTTATTTAATAGGACCACAACCGACCTTTTTATATTTGTATTTGTAAGATCATTTTTAATTTTAATTTTTATTATGTTATTTAAATTTGGAGTCAAAGAGTAAATATTATTAAGTTCGTAACCCACACTTTTTGATCTTAACAATGCTATAATTAATTTATTTGTGAATTTTAATTTTAAATTTATTTAATTTAAAAAATTATCTCCAATAGCAAAAAGTTGATTATTTTTAAATGAAAATTTTATTTTGCGGAAAATTTAGTATCCAATTTCCTGGTTGAAAAGTTAATTTTATGTATAATTTCAGTGCTGAAATAAATAAATATGTTATTTGAGTAATTGGCTCCATTTATCTTGATTTAATTAAATTTTATCCCTAAATTAGCTTTAGTTCTCTTTCTCAGATTAAAAGATAGTAGTTTACAACAGCACCAGAAATCTGACACAGGTCTTCTAACGACAGTTTGTGGACCCACAGACATTCCATCCATTTGGTTCAGTTCCAATGTCGCTTACCAACGGGTACCAAGTATTAATGACACATTTTTGTAAGTGAAATGCGATGACGATACCAGTGTTGGGCCAGAACGTAAACGGCCTTGAAAAATGTTTAAATGGATCAGAAACACACACGCAGATACAACACGCAATTTAAAATAAACCTGAAAAACACCAATTAAACCATATAAAATCTAAGAAATAAAAGAATTAAATATAAAATAATAAACATAAAAATAAAGTAAAATATTAACAAAATGCACCAAGATCCGCACGATACCTACACAAATACAACAAGAAAACACGACAAATTCGACGAAATTAGGAAAATCAATTAAAGTTCATTAAAGTGGAATTTAAATCGAAAAATTTGAATTAGCAATAATTCAATAAAGATTCAAAATAAAAAATTATAAAAATAAATCGAAAAATAATAAAAATAAATAATAGAATTTGCTAGAAAAGAACAAGGTCGAATTTTGTTTTACTGCATCAAATTTCACACGTCATACAAATAGGTATATATACTGATCCATTTTCACATTAAGATATACCTTAAAAAAACCAAAAACCATTTTTCTTTTGAATTTACGTATTTGGAAACCTTTTTTAGGTAAGAAGCATATTGGTTGGAACCCTCTTTCCACATCACGTCCTTGCATCTCACTGGAGCTCTGCTCGGCGTGGATGTGGGGGGAGAGGTATTTATGTTGTTTTATGCTCTATTTTATGATTTGATGTTTTTATGGAATGGTCGAATGGGTAAATTTATTTGTTTTATAATTAATAAACTTTATTAATATGTATAACTTAATTTATATGTCTTTATAAATTATAAATTTTGAATGTCGAAATTTTTCCGGCCCACAGCCGACACATCACGCAAGTTAGTAAAATCAACATAGTGCAAATGCATGTAAGTGCGTGGAAAATCGCCAATGATATGCACCCGTGAAGACTCAGCGTGCGCAACGCAGCGGTCGGAACGTAAATATTTATCCCTATAGCTGAAGCGAGAAATAAGGAAGAAGTCTCTGGCTGCTTCCTCGTTTCTCAATTCTGTAAAATCGACCTAAAATTATCTTACAAACGGCTTAAAATCACCACACCGAGTAGTCCAGTGGGCACTCAATAAATATAATATGAACATACTATGCCTTAAGGTCTATTAAAGGAAAAGGGCACGGGGACAACGTAAACTGAAATTGCTGATGTAACCACTTCCGTGTCAATGCCATAAAATGAATTTAATAAAGTTATGATTAATAGGAAATAAAATCTTATTTGTAAAGTGATTTAATATAGTTTAGGAGGGATAAAAGAAAAATCTTATTTGTAACGAAAAATTAGTAAAGTTTAATAAAGAGTAAAACCTTGTTTGTAAAGTAAATCTAATAAAGTTCCGATTAATAACCAAATGAGATCTTATTGGTAAAGCAAGTAAAGTTTATGATTAACACGAAAATAAAGTCTTGTTGGTGGAGTAAATCCGATACCGTTGACGATTAATAGGGAATTAAAATCGTATCTACGAAGTAAATTTGCTAAAGTATATGATTAACCACAAATCGAGATCATGTCTGTAAGGTAGATAAAGTTTACGATCAGCAATAAATTAAACTCTATTAGTAAAGCGAAATAAATGAAGTTTATGATTAACAACAAATAAGAAACTCCTGTTCGTAAAGTAATTTCGGTAAAATTTGTGATCAGCAATAAAATGAAACCTTATTCAGATAGATTCGACAAGATTTCGTGATTAGCCACAAATCAAAGTACGTTGTAATTAAGTAAAGTTTAAAGAATTTCCAATAAATTAGAACCACGTTCGAAATAATTTAATTGAAGTTTATAACGACTAATAAGCTATGACCATGCAGTAATGAATTAGACAGAGATTTTCCGAATTAACTCAAAGGAACAAAGTTAGGTGTGAACTAAATTATGATTCAACTGAGATTTAATAAACCGAGTAGCAAGACGCTAATTCGAGAAATATAATAACAAACAGATGACCGGTAATGAATAAATAGTTATTAGATAAGGGTAAGTCTCGACCCAAGAGATCGTATTAGAAATAATATCACTAGTTTCCTTAATCAAATTTCCATGCTGCGTTCCGAGGAGGCTAAAATAATTCTCTCAACAAGGGAGGCACCGAGCTGACCGAAACCAATTGCTTTATCAAACAAGATGACATAGACGTGGCGAATTCAACTTGACAATACTCTCTAAATCGATAACCAGATAACAGCCCCAGGTTAATCAGATGTAACAGGAACCGTAAACCAAACCGCCATAAAATCTAAGCAATTAGTAACATAGTTAAAATCCATTTTTACTTTACGAAAAGTCGACTTTGAAAAATGTTTTATTAACAACAGTACACTGAAAAAACTCACCAAAGTTCGATAATATTATAAATATCCTGACAAAATGATGAGAAAACCCTCCATCCGAAGAAGATAATAAATTCCAGAGGCATGGGTAGCATAGTATTGCGAAGGGATCCCCGAACGCTACGACGAGTGGCAGATATGTCCGTAAATAAACCGATTTGAGTGTGCGAATAAGCATAGACATTGATAATTTCGAGACGATCAAATTAACTGAGTTAGACATATCAGTCGACTTAATTAGCATAATCAAAAACATCACGACGAAAATTGTACTTCTAAAGTTGACTAACTAATGAATACCCGTTCGATAGTCAACATAAAACACAATGATAAACATTTTCATTAGCATGCGCTAGAAGTGACCAATTTAAACCCCACATAAATTAAATTGGGCGACTAATCCCCACTATATCCCAGAGCGGATGGCGACACTCCCTTTATCAACACATGCTATTTTCGATACCCATTAAAAGCCACCAATAAACCGAGTCCAGAAGAACCCCAATGTTAACCGCTAAACACGCCAAATCTTGGATCCATATACATAAACGCGCTTTAATCGGTATAGCGAAAACCTTTCCCCATAATATTATTTTCCTAAATTAATTCCCCATTGTTGCAGAACATGTCCATCAATCAGACCACCGCTCAATCAACTGGGAAAAAGCGCTCGAGAATGATACTTCGAGCCACAGACGCAATAGAAGTACCCCGGTCACAGTGGCCATATTCTATCCCGCGGAAAGCACGGGACCCGAGCAGCAACCCTCTCGAACCAGAGAGACAACAATATCCAGCCGCCGAAATCTTCGCTAATGCGCAGGAACTCCTCACCCAATGGGAACGGGTGCAGGAGCGGGTGGACTTGCAAGTAGTCAAGGCAAGGATGTACCTTGCAAACGTGCTGGATGACATCCTTGCCGGGCGGATCGCCGTCGCCCATCCACCTCGTCCGGTTCGAGACACTAGGCGACCCTACACGGTAGAAGCTCTCAAGAGAAGCCTAGAGCGGTATTGCCCGGACGAATGAACTAACGGACAAATTGATGTAGTGATTTGATAATAATTAGAACTGCGTGTGTTTTCTTCTCATATAACTGAAAATGAACTTTCGATTTGTTTGAAAAAAAAAAATTTAACATTTAGACCAATCATAAATTGACGTGTAACAACCCATTTAATTACAGTGATGTCTTCTCTACGGATCCTGCAGACGGAACTAGATCGCGCGAGGCAGACGAATGCAGAGTTACTCGGTCAGGTCCTGCAATTAACTCGCGAGATACAGCAGGTCAAAGCGACTTGTCTAGACCCTAAACGGACGAAGATCCTCTATCAACGACTCACCGCAGCTCAAAAAGGCTGGGCCGAAGAACGCCAGCTCAATCGGAGTCTGCGTACGCAGATTCGGGGACTCGAAGTCGCC
>CM039680.1:1623108-1658449 GCA_022537955.1 Schmidtea mediterranea
TGGTTTGTAGGAGCATTGCGGCAAGGATTGGGCCTCTCTGACATTCGACTACAAGAAGGGCATCTACAAGGCCGCTGATTGGCCGCGCATGAGGTGAGATTGGTGCAGTTCTGATTGATTGATTGACTGATTGATTGATTGATTGATTGACTGATTGATTGATTGATTGATTGATTGATTGATTGATTGATTGACTGATTGATTGATTGTGATGATGATTGGCTGCGCCAGGTCAATCTGACCCACGATTGGCTCATTGATTGGTGCAAGTCGATTGGTTCCCGACTGTCACAATTTGTTTGTCGGATTTATATTTCGTTTTCCGTTATTGATTTTCACGAATTACATATTTATCATCTTTTAATCGATTTTATTCTTCCAGCTGGTCTCGGTTGCTGCAGTTGAGAAGGTGGGTAAATGTTTCTCGCCTGGTGATTGGTAACGCCCTGGTTCCTTGGTAACGCCCTGGTTCCCTGGTAACACATTGGCTCCCTAGTAACGCCCTTGTTACCCAGTAACGCGTTGGTTCCGTAGTAACGCCATTATTACCTCGTAACGCATTGGTTCCCTAGTAACGCAATGTGTCCCTAGATACGCCCTTGTTACCTGGTAATACATTGGTTCCATGGTAATCCTCATTTGGTAACCCACCTTTTGTAGTACTCATTCCTCCCCGTTTCATCCTCCATTCTCTTTCATGTTCCCCATCTCAATTACAATTGCCATTTTCATTCAGATATCAATGCTTCAAATCTGCCTGGATCACCAACGTGCTCCATCAAGGACTCGGGTTCCCGAACGCATTCAGCAAATTCATCTCGGTACAGGAAATCAACGGCGCAGAGGTCCAGTGGAGTCTAGGTGCCCTCCTGTACCAGACCAGATATTTCCCTCTACGAGTTATCGAGCAGAAGGAGCTCGAGCGCAGGAAATTACAGAAAGAAATACGTAACCGACCGAAAAATTTGTTTATTTACATGTTTCTATTCGGTGCGGTCGCTGTTGTCCTGGTAACGGTATTATGGATGCACAACCGGGGCAAGTGGAAACGATTCCCGTCAACAAACTCCTCCTATAGAAAGGACTCATATGATATCGGCACTAAGGGAAACGCCAAATCGGTAGAAAGCGCCCTCTACACCAAGATTCAAATGGCCCACAGTTCTGGACCAATGAAGGATTTCATGAGCTCCCCGAATTTCAAGCATTGGACCTGACTGAATCAATAATCTTCCAGAGCTATATATCGAGTCTTTCCCTACATTTTCATTGCTGATCAGTGATATCTGGTTCTGAATAAATATATCACTTGTTATTGTGTTCATTGCCAGGGGGGCCTCAAGGGCTTTGATAACCCGTTTTAGACTTTGTCCCTCCTAATATTGTGGGGTTAGTGGTATCTAACCTTGACCTCTTTGCATACAATACTTTCTACCCTCCAATGGTTACCCGTTGCTAGGCAACATTGAAACTGTAACCACTGGTTATGAGACCGCCAAAGGTGAGCTCTACTTGAGAACTGCTAAGGCCCGGGCTCATGGTGGGTTCAACGCACTACCGATAGAAGGTCTGTGTGCAATTTCTTATTTCGGTCCTTTCCGTATGTATTCGACACTTTCCAAAATCAATTATTGCACAAAGCCAATTTCAGTTGAACGTATCTAAATCAATTGATTAACGAAAACTAAACAAACGAAATTAAAAATAACAGTAATAATAATTTATTTATAAGCACATCGATAAATCAATGTTAATCTTTGATTTGCTGTGTACGGCGTTTAGAACGTTCCGCCTTCCCTGGGCGTCACTGAGAACATTCTCCGCCTCCGGCTTGGTCGTATCCGTTGCCTCCCTGTATGCGACACGAGTTTGGATTGAACCTTGCTCTTGCCGTCCTTCAGGACTTCTGTCAGCGTCCCGCATGTCCTATGGTAGTAATTTGCTAGTGATCACTATGTCCATGAGTCTGGTAAGTTCGGTCAACATAGGGTCGTCCAATTCATATGATACGCCATAGGATGGGGCATATCCGTCAGTCCTAGGGATTCTTCCGCCAGTAATATCTGCATTTAATCTGGCCAGGTGCAGTCTAGCAATCGCTACCTGCCAGTTTGTTTGTCGTTGATGGTGTTCGAGGCGAGCCAAAGTGAATTCTGCACGTTGTCGGATTTCGCGGGCCGGATTGCGGCCTGGTTCCTACTTGATAGCCACGTACAGAAGATCTGCTTCCTCGTTGTCATCCAGGCGACCTTCTCTGGATTCTCTCAAGGGGGAAATCGAAAATCCCGCGTCCCACATTGCCTGCCTGCACCTGGCGGCTGATCGTGCTGGAAAACGCACCGTGATCCGGGACGCGTCGATCCAAGATTCGTCTATAAAATAAATCTTAATATACAGGATTCTCGTTATGATTCTCAATTATTAATATTGTGACTTTCGGGTAAAATATTATCAGGTCTTTCGATTTTTCTAGTAATTATCAGAACGTTGGAACTAATTAGGTTGCATTTGGGTGTAATATCCGGTCAAGGGATCCTAGCAATTAGGTCTCGTTCACTGTCATCCGGTTTGACTCTCATGATGTCTCTATTGAATTGGGATTGTCTATCAAGGCCTTGGGTTCCGTCTTCTCAACGAAACTAGTAAGCCATTCCGATTGTCGTCTAATTTTCTTATGCATTTTTAGCCTTAGCATTATTTGTATCAGGATTCTTAATTTAATGATTCATTTTTGCTTATTAAATTTTTTGATTTCTCTTTAACCTAAATATTGTCGATATTAAAGCTCTCAATTTAGGGTTCAAATTTCAAAATTATTTATTTTATGATTCACCTTATCACGAATATTATCGACATTAAGTCTCTCAATTTGGAGTTCCAAAATTCTTAATTATTCATTTTTTGATTTATCTTTATCATTTATTGATGTTAAAGCGTTCAATTCGGGGTTCCGATTTCAAACTATTTATTTTATGATTTAACGTAAATATTATCGTTATTAAGGCTTTCTGTTTAGCGTTCCAATTTTAAAATTATTTATTTTTAATTTACTTTCGAATTAGCAACGATTCTCAGCTCTTTCCTATACTCACCTCCCTTATTTGATCTTAGGATTTTACATGTTGATATTATGATATTACGAGTATCCACTGGACTACTCGGTGTAGATGATTTTGAGCCGATGAATACGTGACTTTTTGGTCGATTTTTGTGGAACTGAATGACGAAGGAGCAGCCAAAAGACTACCCCATCATCTTCCAACTTCCCCTATAAACGGCATGTATTGACGTTTGGGTTCCTGCGTTACGCACGCCGGAAACTTCACAGGCACGAGATATTGGCGGATGGACCGCACTTACGCATCTCGGTAGTTATGTTGCATTTTAATAACTTGCGATGATGTTTCGGCTGTGGGCCGGAAAAATTTCGACATAATATATTGCGTTTTATCGAATCATATATTTCATAGACATTATTTCAGCATAGTTAGCAATCAGCATTCATAATAACAGTTCCCCATACATGCGTTCAAGTACAGCTTACTTGAGATTGCTTAAAACGCAGTATGGAAAAATTGTCGATAATTGTTCCCTTGAATTTGCTCACAAAGGTTGGCACACAATTCACATTAGAATTCTGTGAAAATGAATTGGTATATGTACATGTTCTGTGACCCTAACCTTGCGTGTTAATTAAGTGTGATAAAACAAAACTTGAATTTGAAATTATTTGTTATCTAACTTTAATTTTTATTATTTTTCTGATTTAATCTGACAATTTCTTTCTTAAATTTTTAATTGAATTCTTTCCAATTAAAATTATTTTATTTTGATTCAATTTTTCCATTAATTCTTTGCTTTTACGTAAATTGTCATTTTTCGGTCAAATCTTTATGTTATTTTGTTCTTTTTATGTTAGTTTTGGTGGGTTTCTGGGTGTTGAGATTTTAAAACTATATGGTTGTTACCCATACAACCCTATTCAAATATCTTTCGCTTACCACTTGGCACCCGTTGCTAAGCAACGTGAGAACTGTGTTCGAGTGGGTGGATCGTCCGCAAAAAGTGAGCGTTATTGCTAATGCTATAATTGACAGAACGATCCATGGGTCCAACGAGCTGCCGATAGAAGGCCTGTGCTCAATTTCGATTTTTAGGTTCCATTATTCTCCTATCCCCTTCAAATTTTAACCTATACTCTCATATCATTTATCTTTATGTACATTCGCTTAGTCCTTCTTATCGTTGTCCGTATTGCTGATTTTACTCTGGCCTATAAACCCTTCGCTATGTTAAATATCCACACAGTATTTCTCTTACCCTTATCCCTATTATAACCACTGTTCGTTATTATTGTTACTAGAATTATTATCGTTACTATTATATGTGTTATTCTAATCCATTATTACTGCTATTAGTATTATTATTATTTATATTTTTTATTATTATCTTTATTACTACCATTACCATTAAATTTATTATTATTATTATTATTATTATTATTATTATTATTATTATTATTATTATTATTATTATTATCATTATTATTATGATTACTATTATTATTTTAATTATTGTCATTTTATAATTACCGTTATCCTTACTACTATCATTATTATTATTAAGTTTTGTAGGGATCCGTCCTTATTTCTCAGCTTTATAAAAATATTTTACTTATATAAAAATTTAACAGTACTCCATTCTTACTTTACAGTTTTCGATAAAGTATTTTTATTGATTCGGAAAATTTGAGCAGCGTTCCGCTCTTATTTTACGGTCTTATCCGGATATCCTATCAATTATTGAGCCGTATTCTACTTTTACTTTGCTATTTTTGATAAGTATTTTAATTGATTCGGAAAATTTGGGCAGCGTTCGCCCTTATTTTACAGTTTTATGATAAAAGTTTTAATTATTTCCAAAAATTTGCACCTCGTTCCGCCCGTATATTCCGTCTCAACTTAAATAATTTACTTAATTCTTAGATATTATTTAAAATATTCTTTTCATAATTTTGGTCGTTCGGATTAATCTTTTTCCGATGGCTATTCATTTTAACTGTTGCAACGAATTCGTAATTTTTCCCGCTACCCTTTCCCTCTCTTTGTCTTGACGATCTATCTATGTTCATATTAGATTTAATGAGTGCTCACTGGACTACTCAGTGTTAGTGATTTTGAGCCGATTGTTGTTAAAGATTTTATGTCGATTTTATCGCAAAAAAGTGCAAGAAAGTTGAGCCAAAAGACCCACTCTCAAGCTACTCTCCTTCGCTATTTAGTTCAGTGATTTGACGTTCGGGTTCCTGCGCACTTACAAATTTTGGGGTTATAGGTGATCGTTGTGACCTTGACCCCAATCATATAACTTTACCTGACTGCTTTTTACCCGTTGCTAGGCAACGTTGGTAATGTAACCAATGGTTCTGTGACCGTCAAAGGTGAGCTTTGTTTCCAAAACTTCTAAGACCTGGTCTACAGCTGGTTCAGCGAGCTACCGATGGAAGGTCTATGCTCGTCTTGTTTCCTTCAGATCCCTTACTCACTTTACTTTCTATCGTATTATCTTTACCCCTCAGAGAGTTATGCTAATATATTTATCTTGCGAGAACAAACAAATAACAAAAAAGAAGATTTTATTTACCCATGCATTACACCATCAAAATAATCTCTGTCCTAATGCGATTTTTGTTGCTTCTGCCGCCTCCTTTCTGCTCTTCCTGGCCTTGCGCGGGACTTTGGTTTGATTGATTGGTCTTTGAGACTCATCGCATTTTTGTAGGCTACTTGGGTTGGGGCGAACACCAGGGGATAAGTGAAAGCCTACCCCTCCTGGCTCGCCGCTACGGCCAGTTCCAGACCACGAATCTAGACCTTCTAGGCTTGGTTCTGGTCTCTCTCCTCTCACCATCCCTTTTGTGCCGCGTCTATTTTTTGATAGAGCCGTTTTACTCTAGCCGGCTCGGACCAAGTGACTCTAATCTGCTGCAGCTCGCGACTTAATTGCAGGCACTGCTGGTGTAGATTAATTTAGAAAATTAGGGATTACAGAAAATTAGCAGAGAATTACAGTCCCAACCCCATTATCATTTTTTATTCGTTGTTATTGCCTGGGAGCATGTTCATATTTGCCTTAATAACTCTTGCGTGCAACTTTGTTATTTACGTTAGCAGGAAAAAATATTGACACAAACTCATTTATACAATTCTTTAATTTTGGTACTGTCTCTTATTTGTCAAGCGCCTCCGCGAATAGGCGTGCTCCTCAACGCCCCGATCATCCAGAAAGTCCCGAATATCCGGTTGTTGGAGACTCTTTGGGACCACCATGTGCACGGGTGCGTCGCTCTCTAGTAGTGCCGGATCCCGATGATCATGGGCCACTCCATAGGTGGGCAGATGCCCGTCCGAGCTGGGAATACACCCGCTGGCGATATCCCGGTTTATTCTGGCGAAGTGCTCTCTTTGTCTATTCGCTAAATACTTATAGCGACACTCCAATTGCTCCAGACGGTGGAGTTCGCGTTCCGCTTTTTTCCGGATTTCTCGTGCTGGGTTTCTACCCGGCTCTCTTTTGATGAGGATGCTGGGGAATTCGACGTCTGCTTCTTGTCCGTTGACGTTTCTAGTTGGCCATTCGGAGGTACCATAGGTCGATATAGTATAGCCCCGATCCCATAACGCTTGCCGATATCTCCCGGCAAATCTGGTTAGCACTGTTAGAGTAGTGCGGTGCACATCCTCCCAGCTACTGCTATAGGTACCTGTTGATAATAAAATTAATGGGTTAACGTACGTCGTTTCATTCGTCTACTGACTGTTGGCCCTAGTATTAGCCTGCTTTCCGTGTAGTCATGGGATTGCTAAAAAATTTATACCATGCCGGTGGGTTTTGGTCAGTTGGCGTAACAGATATTCACCAAACATCTAACCTAAACCATTTGCTTTTCGAGAAGAAAGCTGGACTAAAACGGATAATGAAATTTATGTGAATTCGAGCCAAATTGCTAATCCAGAAAATATTTGTAAGTTGGTTTACCAAATCTAATTAGTTATAATTAATCACGAGGTTTGTTTATTTGAAACGTTAATCTCTACGGTAATCATAAAATTTATTTAACATGATTTAATATCATATGCAAGGATAAATAATTCAAAGGATTTAAATAGTACAATTGTTGGGCCAGCACACAAATAGCCTTGAGAATTGTTTAAATGCAGCAGTAATACAGCACGAAAACCCAGCACCAAGATAACTTAAAATACAATATACAACACCAACTAAACACTTTAAAATCTGATAGAATATAAATAAATATAAAATCAAAAAACATAAAAGTAAAATAAAATAAATACAAAATGCATCAAGAACCGCACGAAATTTATATAAAAAATAACATAATAACAAGAAAATCTGACCGTAAAATGACCATTAATATAAAAATAAAAATTAATGAATTAAATGAATAAAAATAAAATATTTTTAGCTGAATAAATTTATTTAAAAATGTTAAAAATAAATTACCAATTTAAATTAAGAAATAAATAAAAATTTAATTTAGATAACACAAATAATTTCAAGGTCAAATTTGTTTAATCGCAATAAAAATAACACGCAAGGTTGAGGTCAAATTGTAGGTATATATACTGATGTGTTTTCACTAATTTTCAGCACAAATTGACCACCAAATTTCAACCAAATTGACAGACTGTGTACAGCCAAATTGACCAGACAAGATCAGACCAAAATTAACAGGCTGCATGCAGAGAGAAAAATTTAATTCCACTGTTAGCTGTAGCTGGTCAGATTGATTTTAAATTACCGTTGTCGATTTGTGGTATTTACTTTCCAGTATAATTTTTCAATTGCCTACAATTATGGAATTTTATGATATGAAATGAAGAGTTTATTTGGAGAATCTTTATGGAATTTTATGATATGAATGTAAAATTTATATGAAGAATATACGATTACGCTTCGAAACTTTTATCGAATTTAGATGGTAACATTTAATTTTTTTAAAATTATTTTTTTGTGGCCCACAGTCAAAAACAAACTGCAAGCAATTAAAATTACACATAATCTATCGAACTGTGTAAGTGCGTGTATAATCGCCAATAGTTCGTGCCCGTGAAAGCTCCGGCGTGAGAACGCAGGAGCTGGAACGTCAATATTATCCGTATATAGGGGAAATTGGAAGGTAAAGGAGTAGTCTTGTGGCTGCTCCTTCATCATCCGTTTCCTGAAAAATAGACCTAAAAATCACTAATAACAATCGGCTAAAAATCACTAACACTCCTTAACTATGAAATAAACATACATAGATCTTAAGGACAAAGAGAGGGAATGGATAGCGGGGAAGATTGCGAAATTGTTGCAACAGTTAAAATGAATAGCCATCGGAAAAAGATTAATCCGAACGACCAAAATCATGAAAAATAATGTTTTTAAATAATATATAAGATTTAAATAAATTATGTCGAATTGAAACGGAAAATATGGGCAGAACGCTGCGCAAAATTTCGGAAATAGTTAAATCATTTATCATAAAAACTGTAAAATAAGGGCGGAACGCTGCTCAAATTTTCTGAATCAATTAAAATACTTATCGAAAATAGTAAAATAAAAGTGAAATGTGGCTCAATTGTTGGTATAAGAGTATTATGAAACTGTAAAATAAGGGCAGAATGCTGCTCAAATTTTCCAAATTAATTCAAATACTTAACAAAAATAGTAAAGTAAAAATGGAACGCGTAAAATAAGGGCGGAACGCTGCTCAAATTTTCCGAATCGATGAAAATACTTTATCGAAAACTGCAGAATAAGAATAAAACCGTAAAATAAGGGCGGAACGCTGGTAAAATTTTTCGAATTAACAAAAATACTTTATCGAAAACCGGAAAATACAGATGGATTACAACTAAAAAATTTTTTATAAGAAAAACCTCTATTAAAGCTGAGGACTAAGGACGAATCCCTACATAAAAATTTGTTGATAATATTGATAATAAGTATAATAATAATAATAATAATAATAATAATAATAAATAATAATAATAATAATAATAATAATAATAATAATAATAATGATCATGGTACCTATCATAGTAATGATAAAAATTATGATGATAATATTAGTAATAATAAATATAATGGTAATTATAGTAATAAGAATAATAATAAATGTAATAGTAGTAACAATTAATAAGGGTAATACAGATAATGGCAACAATGATAATGCTAGTTATAATAAGGATAAGAGTAAAAGAGATAATGTGAGGATATTTAACATAGCAATGGGTTTACAGGCCATAGGAAAATCATCAGTACGGACAACGGTAAGAAGGACTAAGCGAATGGACACAAAGATAAATGATATAACAGTATGACCAACATTTGAAAGAGATAGGAGAATAATGGGACCTAAAAATCTAAATCGAGCACAAGCCTTCTATCGGCAGCTCGTTGGACCCATGGATCGTTCGGTCAATTATAGCATTAGCAATAGCGCTCACTTTTTGCGGACGATCCACCCACTCGAACACAGTTCCAACGTTGCTTAGCAACGGGTGCCGAGTGGCAAGCGAAAGAATATTTATTCGGGGTTGTCTGGGATACAACCATATAGTTTCAAAATATCAAAACCCAGAAACCCACCACAATATAATTATTATAGAGGTAAATTATGCAAGTAATCTAACTATCCTGTAAAATTAAATAGTTCAAATAGTCTCAATATCTTAATAAAAATGTAAAATTAAATAGTTCAAATAGTCTAAACTTCATAATAAGAATATAAAATTAAAATTAAATAATTCCAATAATCTAAATATCCTAATAAAAATATGAAATTAGATAATTCTAAATTATCTAAATATCAAAAGATAACGGCAAATAAATCTAAATAATAAAATGAAAGTAAAACCATTTACTAATTTCCAAAAATGTTGAATTGTCTACGAGGGAAAATTGATGGTGATCGGACTAACGGAAACTCTTCGTGTATTATTAAAACCTTATTTTCTATATTTCAGGTTTTAATTTGGGGAGAAATGAATGGTAAAAGTTAACGAAAATTCTGACTAGTCAATTCGATGAGGATGTTATGACTAAAGTGAGGGTTCTCTACAGTTACCGGTAGGTTAGGTTATTCATAATTTTAATGGGAATTATCTGCTTCAATTTAGAGGAATTACGGTGTACAAGATCGGAATTCATTGTTGGGCGATTATCCAAATGACGGAGCATAGTAATTAAACACTAATTCTTTATTGTACATCAAAAAATGGCCATAGTAGCTGTACCTGTATAGTAATTTTCCGTTTGAGTATTTCTTCGGTCGCGCACAGAAGTGGTCTTGATTTGATGGTCCTGCACTTCGGAGATTTGTCGGCTAGGAACTCCAGTCGGCGATTTTTTACTAGTCTCCATAATATCAATTCCACACATTGACGTTGCTGGCATTGGAAAATTTGGCATAATGTTCTGGATTTGATATGTGTCCCATCTACTATATGTAATCTTCATCGCTAGGTGTGTGTTGCTACGTGGTCACACAGTGAATCTCGTTTGATACTGATGATTGGTCGATATTTTAATTCAGTTCTTCTATCGATCAGAGAGAAGAAAATTTTCAGTGTGGTTTATACACACGCAGATGGCTACTCAAATTTTTTTCTATCTAGCCACTATCTATGTCACTAGATTTTCTGGAGTTGGCAGTATATTTTTCTTGGTTCGGAAAATTTTTATTTTGTTGGATTGATAATTGAGTAGCATTTTTTAGCTTTTGATGAATCGTTTTTGTCGCACGGGAACAGGGATTGGCATTATGAAGAATTGGTGTCGAACAACTGGTCGTGGCCTCTTCAGAAGTAACTGTGAATTTTACTTTTTTGTATTAAAGATTTTTTTAGAACACTAAGTGGCCGCTTATCGCTCATTCCAGTGTTTTGGCCAGTATAGTCATGATCCGTCTAGAAGTCATTGCAAATAACTACCTGAGCACTTATTTTGACCGATGAATATCTCGAGTTTTGATATATCAATTTAATCATTTGTCGCCGTTTGTCTTATTTCTTATTATTTGATTTAAGGGGTGGGCGATTTACCTGATGAGTAAATGATTGGTATGATTAATATCAAGAGGCCTCACCTCTGTTGTTGCTATTATGAATGATCGCCTATTCATCATCATTGCCGAAAATGGTGTTTCGCATTCATGACAATCTGTGAGAAATTGGTCCGTGGAATAATTGTTTATAGAGGATTTTCCTGGTGTCCCGTGTAATCACAGGCAATTCTTTCTCGTACTAATCTATAGAGAAAAATCATATGCTTATAACGTCATGGGAATTGCGGACTATTGAGCGTTGCAGGGACCTTAACCGTTGGCAGATACCAAACTACCATATAGAAAAATTTCCACAGTCGTTCAATTTGATTCCTTTTATCATTGCTGGTCATGATCCGGCTTGTTTAGGGCAAATTATTAATCGCGAATGTGAGTTTTTGTCGTAATTTGCTACTATCAATGATACGTAAGGTTATTAAATTTTCCGTCCAAGTTCCCAAGACTATTAATGATTTATAAGGTTTTTGTTTAGATTTTTGTTTAGATCTTATTTTACCAAAATTATTAATGATTCATACGGGTTTTTGTTTTAGTTCTAGTGTTATTTTATCAGATTAATGATTTTATAAAATTTCAGTTTAGTTCTGGTTTTATTTTATCAATTGGTGGGTTACAGGGTTTCGCATCTTGCTTAACTTTATGACTACCCTAGTAACGCCATACAAAATGATACTGATCGCCACTTGGCACCCGTTGCTAAGCAACGTCGGTAATGTGTTCAAGTGGTGGATTGCCCGCAAAAATTGAGTACCATTGGCTAGTACTATAGTTGCTCGGACAACCCTCGGGTTCACGAGCTGTCGATAGAAGACCTATGCTCGCTTTGTTCTGTCCCTCATAACTATTCAGGATTAGGTCCTTGTTAGACTGTGGAACGAATTGACAGAGTAGTGAAAATGTTTAGGGCAATGTTGGCATACGATTATATTAAAATGACAATTCAACTAAGGTTTAAACTATTCTATTCGATCTAAACACATGTATATCATTTACTGTTTGACGTTTTGGAGTTGTGTTGCGCGACGTCGGGCACGTTCCTTACGTCCCGGTCGACGATTGTTGGTTGGAGTGATGGGTTGTTCTGCTGGCTTGGTGGTGGTCTGCGGCATTTGGGTTGGGGCGAAGATGAGCGGGTAAGTTACCGCTTCACCTTCTCGGCATACCGCTAGGGCGACTTCGAGTCCCCGAATCTGCGTGCGCAGGCTCTGGTTGAGCTGCCGCTTCTCTGTCCAGCCTTTCTGTGCCGCTGTGAGTCGATGGTAGATCGTTTTCGTCTTTGCGGGATCCGTCCATGTCGCTTTTATATGTTGCATTTCTCGCGTTACTTGGATAATCTGGGCGAGTAATTCCGTGTTTGCTTGTCTCGCGTGGTCCAATTCCGTTTGCAAGATTCGTAAGGACGACATCGCTGTAATTAAACAGATTATTTCAATTTTATCTTTGATTAAGTTAATTAGTCACTCATCCAATTAAGCTAAATCATGCATAACGCTAATTATAAGAAAATAACACACAAATTGCTGATATTTTTAATCAATCACTACACAAAACTGTCATCATTAAGTCATTCTTCGGGGCAGTAACGCTTCAGGCTTCGTTTGAGAGCCTCCACTGTGTAGGGTCTTCGGGTATCTCGGACTGGGCGAGGTGGATAGGCGATGGCGATCCGCCCGGCGAGGATGTCTTCTACCACATTTGCAAGGTACATCCTCGCCTTAACCACCTGCACATCTACCTGCTCCTGCACCCTTTCCCACTGGGTGAGGAGGTTCTGTGCGTTTGTGTAGGTTTCTGCCGCTGGGTATTGTCGTTCTGGGATATCGCAGGGCTCCTTCTCTACGCCTAATATCTTCCAGGCAGTCGGATACGGCCATTGTTGACGTATCGGATCTGAAGACCTCGTGGTCGATTGAACCATTGACTGATTCTGCTTTCCCACACTTTGACCGCTGCTGTGCTCGTGTGACATGTCTAAAACGCTTTATTATTATCTCCATTAACTGTACCATGTTAAATTGTTAAACAAATAGGGCCTATGTCCCCGCTGAGTGTGTCATTTGATTTAATCCTATTGAGTCCTAGTGACGTTCTATCTGGTTGGACTGCTTTCAAAACGGGCGAACTATGTTGATGAAATTGCATTTACAGGTGGTAAGTCTATTGGTCAACTCATTTTATTTAGTTAGGCAGGATGATGTTAAGAAATTGTCGAGTTGATTTTAAGGGTAGTGACTATATTGATGGAGGTAGCGTTAAATGCAAGTGGGGATTTTAAGGATTTTGTACCTGTATTCTATCTTATTTTGCTCGTTTACTTAAATTTTCGTTTTTAGGCCTTCTAATATAAATTTGGTCGTTAAAATGAACAACTCCTATCATCAAATCCTATGATTCGAGTTTACGGATTTTCTAAATCTAACATTGACATTAATTTCATTTAGCAAATGCTATGATCGTTGGAAGGCGAGAGCGGATGTCGATTCACTGAAGCGTCGACGTATGGGTGGTGTAATTTCCGGCGGATATCACGGTTTGAACGGTTGGACGGAAGTGAGATTATGTAGTTACGTCCGGTGATTTATAATATTTCATTTTAGGATTATCGATTGGCAAATTCATCGAAAATTTATTCGGGTAAGTTATTATACGAATCAATTTGATCATCTTATCGCCATTTTTTAAGGGAAACGGTATATTACGTTCGAGATCTTCAAGTGGATAAACTTTATGCTATTGGAATATTTTCGCTTTATGGATTGTTATGTATTCGACATTTTTGTGAGTTAACGATTTGTATATTATAAAAATAAAAGTTTTTCTCATTTTTTAACCTATGGATTTTTATAATGATATTGATTTAATTTAAACAATAATTCCTATATTTTGTTTTTCGTCTCTGAACTTGTTTCATTTTTAGAAAACCTTATCGCAAACTTATAAATCATTTCAGTTTGGATTTAGGGACGGTTGTAATAACTTAGTTCGGTTTCATTTCTCGGTTTTCGCGTATCTTTTATCCCAACTAATTTATTCGACCTTTACTTCAACTCTATAAAACTATATTAACATCATTGCTTCCACTAATTTATTCAACCTTTATTTTGATTCCGTGCAACTACTTTAATATTTCAACTAGTTTATTCCATCTTTATTCTGTGAAACTATTTTAACATTTACATTATACTAATAAATTCATGAATCTAGTTCTACTCTATTCTTGTCTAAGGTTTATTTGATCTTTACTGAGGGAACTAAGTTACTTTTATTCAAATCGTTTAATTTTTATCACTGAATGACTTGGTTGATCGGCATCGTCTTTTAATTCCATTAAGGTATTTTTATTAATCAAGGAACTATTTAACCAATAAACTAATATATGAAGATTTTATTTTTTAATCTATAACTACGTCAATTTTAATCGTTTTAATTTATTCATCCATAAAGTATGTATATTTACGCAAAGTCCTTTAATTTTACTCAAAATGAAACAAATTCAGCTTAATCCAGAAGTTATTTGTCTTTAATTATTAATCAATAGTTTAATCTAATCGAGTTAATGAATTATTTATCGAATAATTTTTTCAGTTAATTTGGTATACTAATGATTAGTTTATTACACATTATAGGTTTCAATTAGTTATATCAACGATTTTAATTTGTTTTATTCCTGTACCCTTTCCCTTTAATAGACCTTAGGCGCATTTTGTGTTCATATTATATTTACTGAGTGCCCACTGGACTACTCGGTGTGGTGATTTTAAGCCGTATGTAACATAATTTTAGGTCGATTTTACAGAATTGAGAAACGAGGAAGCAGCCAGAGACTTCTTCCTTATTTCTCGATTCAACTATAGGGATGAATATTGACGTTACGACCGCTGCGTTGCGCACGCTGAGTCTTCACGGGTACATATCATTGGCGATTTTCCACGCTCTTACATGCATCTGCACTGTGTAGATTTTATTTACTTGCGTTGTGTGTCGGCTGTGGGCCGGAAAAATTTCGACATTTTAATTTATAAAAACATATGAAATAAGTTATATATTAATAATATTTATTAATTATAAAACAACATAATTACCCATTTTTAACCATTCCATAAATTGAAAAAAACATCATAGCATAACATAAAATAACATAAATACCTCTCTCCCCACGCCAACGCCGAGCAGAGCTCCATTGAGATGCAGGGACGTGACGTGGAAAGAGGGTTTCACCATAAATAATTCTCACCTAAAAATTCTGTTGCTGAAAAGTTCAAAATAAAGTTGAACAACAATTTCAAATGGTTTTCACGAAATAGTTTTAAAGTATTTAAACTAGATTCAAATAGTTTGAAAAACGGTTTTCACAATGGTTAACTTTAATGTGAAAATGGATCAGTATATATACCTAATTTTTTGGTGTGTGAAATTTGATGTAGTAAAACAAAATTCGACCTTGTTCTTTTCTAGCAAATTCTATTATTTATTTTTATTATTTTTCGATTTATTTTTAAAATTTTTTTTTTATTTTTTTATTGAATTATTGCTAATTCAAATTTTTCGATTTAAATTTCACTTTAATGAACTTTAATTGATTTTTTCAATTTCGTTGAATTTTTTGTGTTTTCTTGTTGTATTTGTGTAAGTATCGTGCGGATCTTGGTGCATTTTGTTAATATTTTAATTTATTTTTATGTTTATTATTTTATATTTAATTCTTTTATTTCTCAGATTTTATATGGTTTACTTGATGTTTTGGTGGGTTTATTTAAATTGCGTGTTATTTTTGCGTGTGTGTTTCTGATCCATTTAAACATTTTTCAAGGCCGTTTACGTTCTGGCCCAACACAATTAATGATTTTATAAAATTTCAGTTTAGTTCTGGTTTTATTTTATCAATTAATGATTTTATAAAATTTCAGTTTAGTTCTGGTCTTATTTTATCAAATTAAGGATTTATTACTAATTTAGATTATTACTAATTTATAAGACCTTTTAGTAGCCCGATGCATCGATTTCCGCACGCCCCCTTCCCGTTAACCTCAAGTTGATGCTAAGGAATTTTGGTGTTGATGTTAGAGTTTAAGAGTGCCCACTGGACTACTCTGTGTTAATAATTTAACCATTGAGTAATGATAGTTTAGGTCGATTTTTCGGGAGTAGGTAGAAAGGTAGTCAATCAAAAGATTGCCTCCCGATCTCCCTTGTACCCCTATGATAATGAACGTATTGACATTCGAGTCCGTCATTACCCACGGCGAGATCTCTCACGGGCACGAGCTGTTGGCGGACTTACACCGCACTTACACTGCTCGATCTTTATGTAAGATTTTAGTAACTTGTTAGTGTGTTGCTGTGGGCCAAAAAATTTCGACGTAATAAATAAGTTCATTTAATATATACACTGTTGGAAAAAAAATTTCGGCAAATGTCTTTTTTTCGAATTAGTCCTTAATAATATCATTATTTATTAATGAAAATTTGGCATGTATTAAAACTAACAAGTTCAACATGGTTTATGTTTTTTATTTTCGATATTATAATTGATTTTCTGTTTAAATCTAAAAATTTTATTATATGCCTGGAAAATAAAAATCGGCAGATTTCTACAAACCTCTCAAAAACTTTTCCCGCCAAAAAAAAATTGTGGAATAATTTATTACCCCTTAATGAGCATAAATGAAACTAAAATTGTACGTGATTCAGAGGTAGTAAGGTTGCATAAAGAAAACCTCTCGGATTCTGAAATTTCCAAAAGACTGGATATTCCAAGGCCTACAAAATACAGTATCATAAAGAAATATGAGAAACATGATACTGTATTGAGATTGTCTGGTTCTGGAAGAAAAAAGTCATTGAATGATTCAGATATCCAGATTATTTTAAATAAAATTGAAAAAAATCCGTTTACATCATCTGAGAGTATCAAAAATGAAATAGAAAAGACTACTAAAAAATCAGTTACAAGCAGAACAGTAAGAAACTATATCAAAGATACCTCTTATAGATCTCGAGTCCCAAGGAAGGTACCGAAACTATCCAAATCCAATATTAAGAGAAGATTGGATTTGGCAAATGAATGGTCTTCTTGGGAAGAAAGTGATTGGGATAAAGTAATTTGGAGCGATGAAACAAAGATTAACCTTTTTTCATCCGATGGGCGGCAGAGAGTCTATAGAAAGAAAGGAAAGACCTTAGAATCTAAAAATTGTCTTCCAACTATAAAGCATGGAGGGGGTAGTATAATGCTATGGGGATGCAGGTCATCTAAAGGTGTCTGGAGACTCCATATTATCAAGGGAAAGATGGATGGTCTAATGTATAAGTCCATTCTAACTAAAAATCTAGGTCCTTCGGCAAGAGATATGGGTCTCGATGATGAATTTGTTTTTTAGCAGGATAATGATCCTAAACATACTTCCCGAGTTGTAGGCGAATACTTCATTTTTAAGAATGTAAATGTGCTAGATTGGCCAGCACAATCTCCAGATTTGAATCCCATTGAACATTTATGAGATTACGTTAAGAGAGAAGTAAGGAAAAGAAAGCCGACTAATTTAAGAGAACTTGAGCAATATGTTATAGAAATATGGGAAAATATCGATTTAGAGCTTTGTAAAAGACTCGTAAAGACTATGAACGATAGAGTTAATTGTGTGATTCGAGCCAAAGGGAAACATATACCTTATTAAATATAATTGCCGAAATTTTTTTTCCAGTCTGTTTCGAAAAAGTATAAATTTTATTGATTTTAAAAGCATATACTAGACCATTTTCCTCTCTAATATGTTTAAATAATATAAAAAGAGAATTTACTTTGTTTAATTATGTTTAAAGGTGCTTTTCTTTCGGATTAGCGTACTTTTTAAGAAAATTGGCATTTGCCGAAATTTATTTTCCAACAGTGTATATTTTTTAATCAATATCAATTCCGTTTTCATTCCTCATTGACAACCAGTTCATACAAATTAGCAAGTCATTCTTGCTTACTTTTAATCAGTAAATTCGTTCGATTCGTTACAAAATGATTCAAGCGTTCGTAAGGTCGTCGTCGAATTTCAACTGGTCAAAAACTAGATAAAACTGTTGAACTGGTTCATATATGGTTGCTGTATTAAAACTGGTTATTTTTTGATTTACTTTGACAATTTATTCTTTTAACAAATAATTGAATTGTTTGCAATTCAAATCATCTAATTTTAGTTCTAACTTGCATGAACTCTTGTTTCTTTAAGTAAATTGTCAATTTTCGGTCAAATTTTTGTGTTTTCGTGTTATTTTCTGTGTTTGTTTCTTGCGGATCTTGTCTTTTAATTTTATATTTTAATTATTTCTTTCTCATATTTTAGCATGGTTAATTGATGTTTTATGGGTCTAATTTTAAATCTGCGTGCTGTTACCGATTCATTTAAACAAAATTGTGTTGGCCCAACACACAGTTTGAATTGATATGTATATTGGTGGGTTACAGGGTTTCATTGTTTGTTTGAACTAATCGGTGGTTGCCCTCGTAACGCCATACAAAATGATACTAATCGCCACTTGGCACCCGTTGCTAAGCAACGTTGGTAATGTGTTCAAGTGGTGGATTGCCCGCAAAAATTGAGTACCATGTGCTAGTACTGTAGTTGCTCGGACAACCCTCGGGTTCACGAGCTGTCGATAGAAGACCTGTGCTCGCTTAGCTCTGTCCCTCATACTATTCAAGATTAGCTCTTAATTGACTGTAGAAAACTGAGACGTAATAAGGTTACTTGTGACAATACTGACATGCAATTTCAAAGAAACGACTCAACTAAGGCGAAAACTACTCTATTTGAATCAATCACATGTGAAATATCTACTGTTTGGCGTTTTGAAGCTGCGTTGCTCGACGTCGGGCACGTTCCTTACGTCCCGGTCGACGACTATTGATGGGTTGTTCTGTTGGCTTAGTGGTTGTCTGCGGCATTTGGGTCGGGGCGAAGATGAGCGGGTAAGTTACCGCTTCACCTTCTCGGCATACTGCTAGGGCGACTTCGAGTCCCCGAATTTGAGTGCGCAGGCTTTGATTTAGCTGCCGCTCTTCCTCCCAGCCTTTCTGAGCCGCTGTGAGTCGATGGTATACAGCTCTTACCTTTGCTGGATCAACCCAGGTTGCTTTCAACTGTTGAGCCTCTCGTGTTAATTGAAGGATTTGGGCGAGTAACTCTGCGTTTGATTGTCTTGCCCGTTCCAGTTCCGCTTGTAGAAGTTGTAGGGATGACATCACTATAATAGGAGAGCATTTAAATTCTTTGTGGTCTTCATTAAATCAAAGTCTTATTATTTAATTAAACAAATTGTATGGAGTTAGTTTATCTAAGAGGTATAATAACGAATAAGAAAAAAACAATAACACTTAATATTTAAATCAATTTCTACAACACTTCGTCATTACTATAGTACATCTTCCGGGAATTCTCTCTCTAAACTCCTCTTCAGAGCCGCCACTGTATAGGGCCGTCGGGTGTCGCGGACTGGGTGAGGTGGGTATGCCTCCGCGATGAGCCCGACGCGGATGTCCTCCTCCACGTTCGTGAGGTACATCCGGGCTTTGACCACATTGAGGTCCACTTGCTCTTGTACTTGTTCCCAGAAGGTGAGGAGATTTCTGGCGTGATCATATATTTCTTCGGCCGGGTATTGTTGTCCGGCGAGTCCACAAGGATCGGATTCGAGACCCAACAATCGCCAAATAGTCGGGTGTGGCCACCGGGGTGGAAGTTGTTCGGTAGTCGCGGCAACTGTTGGTACCTCTCCTAGGTGTGGTTCCTCAGCTACTTGCATGGTGATTTGGTCGATAGGCATATCTAAATTGTTATCGTTATCAAATTCGATTTAGTCGTCGGCTTATAATAATACTAGGCTAAACGTTGATTATATCATTGCTCTTAGACCGATTAAACTCTACTAGTTGATTGTTGTTGCAACTCGAAACGACTAAGGTTATTTATCTGTGTTTTCCTGGCGTGATGTATTCCGTTTGTTAACTCTCACGACACTCCCATATAACTCTTGTTAATGATGGTAATAATTAGAACATGTCAGATAATATTCTTAGTGTTGGGCAGATGGGTGAGTCGAAAATCCGCTATCTATCAGGCATTAGCGTTTGTTAAGTTAGTATTTGTCTGGTGGATGGAGTTACTACTAATTAAGATTCATTTAAAATTTACGAAGTACTTAGGGATACTATCTGTTACAAATCAGTTTCAAAACTCAAAGGATCCGCGATGTTATCAGATATTGAGGTTGATTTAAGGTTTACCAACTACCCACTACTGCTTGAGATTAATTCTGAAATTTATTAAATATATAATCGTCATATTAATTAACATGAAGTTACACTTTACTAATACATACCATCGATGTTGATTACACTAATTCTAAAATCCGCTATTCCATGATACTAATGTTTATTCGAAACCGAGTTAAAGTTTACCGGTTGTACTTAAGTTGACGATATTCACTTTAGTCACATCCTGTCAGGACGATGTTGGCGGAAACGTCAATCCCTTCGATCGAGCGGATGTTAGATTCATTCAAGGTAGGTTTCCGGTTTCCGGTTGATTCTCTCAAGTTAATTTAGTTATCGATCGGCTACTTCTATTATCGACTTAGTGCAAATTTCGGTTGTGGAGTGCGCGTAGACTTTCTAATGATGGGACTCCTTATCAAGCATCACTTCGATACTCATCATTTGATATATTTATTCGTCTAGGTTGGACTATATCGGACTTTAAGCACGTCGTAAGTTAATTTCTTGTGATTTTGTGGGTGTATTTATTAACTTTATAGTCATTCGTTTGGTTTCTACGAGAAAATTATGGGATTACTCTCGGGTCTGAAACGGTGTCAGGATATTCGTCCGATATCAAGAAAATTTTTCTAAGCTAAAGGGCTATCATCAAGTTGAATCTAATATTATTAATCGGTTCGCGTTCTAATTCGGATCAGTTTCGATTTTGTCCCTGCCTTTTTACCATAGTGTTAACTTGGGTTTTTGTCAATTTTATTCAATAACGGATTGGTATTCATTTGTTGATTCATTCATTTTGGTTATTTTAATCACGATTTCTTTATGTTAATCAGACTTTATTTTATTTTGGGCAGTGAATAATATTTTATACCCCATTTTATTCTGAATTGCTAAGTCTTTAAGTGAGGAATTTATATATTTTAATCCATCTAATTAAATCAAAGGAAAAGCTCTGTTTATTACACAATGAGTTTGTACTATTAATCAACGAATTATTTTATTATTATCGATCGTTTTCGACATTTAACCAAATGAGTGCTTTATTTTTAATTCGTAATTTTTCCTTTTATTTAATCAGTGAATAATTTTTAGCAATTAACTAAACGATTACTTTATAATAAATCTTTAATTCCTAACGTTTCTCCTTATATTCAACCGATGAAGTTTTGGATTGTTAATCAACAGATTATTTTATTTTTATCAATAGTTTTTCAACATTTAACTAAATGATTACTTTGTTTTAAGACTTTTCCTTTGCTTTAATCAATGAAAATTTGGACCTTTAATCAACAATTTAATTAAGGGATTTCATACTGTTATTCGAAAATCGATTCACCTTTAATTGATACGTTTCTTTATTTGAAATCAATGAATTCGATTCTTAGTTGCTTTCATTTTTATCGGGGGTTGATTTTGTTTAGATCAATACATTACTCGTTCTTACTCCAAGATCAGACTACTTTTATTGAAATGAATTATAGCGAATTAACTGATGAAATTATTTGCTGTTACCCTAATCAATAACTTACGAGCGTTCAAATTATCTTTACCCAACATTTACTTAGATTTTTAGCCATAAAACACTTTACTTCTACAATCAATGGTTGCTTTAAATTTTATCAATAATCTCAAGTTAATCGACTTCAACAAATTTTATTTATTTCAAAATGTTAATCCAAATAAAGCACTTTACTTCTACATTTAATGGTTATTTTAATTATTATCAATAATTTCAATTTAATCAAATTCAATGATTCCCAATAAATTTCGTTTATTTCAAAATGTTAATCAAAATAGTTATAACAACGATTTCAGTTAATTTAACCCGAGTACCCTTTCCCTTTAATAGGCCTTAGACGCATATTGTGTTCATATTATATTTACTGAGTGCCCACTGGACTACTCGGTGTGATAATTTTAAGCCGTATGTAACATAATTTTAGGTCGATTTTACAGAATTGAGAAACGAGGAAGCAGCCGGAGACTTCTTCCTTATTTCTCTTTTCAGCTATAGGGATAATATTGACGTTACGACCGCTGCGTTGCGCACGTTGAGTCTTCACGGGTACATATCATTGGCGGTTTTCCACGCACTTACATGCCTCTGTACTATGTAGATTTTAATTACTTGCGTTATGTGTCGGCTGTGGGCCGGAAAAATTTCGACATTAAAATTTATAAAAGCATATAAAATAAGTTAGATATATGTAGAATAATTTAAATATATTAATAATATTTATTAATTAGGACAAAATAACAGAAATTACCCTTCATGACCATTCCAAAATTTTCATACAAACCATAAAATGTCATAATAGAAAACATAAATGCCTCTCTCCCCACACCGCCGTCAAGCAGAGCTCTACAGAGATGCTATGAACGTGGTGTGGAAAGATGGCTCCAACATAAATATTTCTCACCTAGAATAATAAAACAAATTCTCGAAATGGTTCTAAACTGGTCTGAAAAATGGTTTACAAATAGTTTTAAAAACAATTCACAATTTTCAAAATGGTTAAAGTTCAAACTTGGTTTGAAAAAATGGTTTCTAAAAATGGTTAATGGTTAAGTTAAATGTGAAAATGGATCAGTATATATACCTATTTGTGTGACGTGTGAAATTTGATGCAGTAAAACAAAATTCGACCTTGTTGTTTTCTAGCAAATTCTATTATTTATTTTTATTATTTTTCGATTTATTTTTATAATTTTTTATTTAAAATTTTTATTGAATTATTACTAATTCAATTTTTCGATTTAAATTTCACTTTAATGAACTTTAATTGATTTTTTCAATTTCGTCGAATTTGTTGTGTTTTCTTGTTATATTTGTATAGGTATCGTGCGGATCTTGGTGCATTTTGTTAATATTTTAATTTATTTTTATGTTTATTATTTTATATTTAATTCTTTTATTTCTCAGATTTTATCGGGTTTACTTGATGTTTCAGTGGGTTTATTTAAATTGCGTGTTATTTTTGCGTGTGTGTTTCTGATCCATTTAAACATTTCCCAAGGCCGTTTACGTTCTGGCCCAACATAAAACACTCGGGGGTCCGTAAAATTGCGACCCGCAATTTCAATTGATTTCAAAATGATACATACATTTCCATTTTCAATATTCACATTCATAAAAATATCTACGGTAAGGTTAATCATCAAGATAAAGATGGACTTAAGGTCCGGCTACAATACATAATCAAAATTGGATAGTTCAGTTTTAATATCAATGCAAGTTTTATAAGATCAGTTCAAATCACTATAGATCAGTCTGAATTAATCAATCAATGTAAATCAGTTATATTTGGCTTCGAATGAATCGCTGACGGCTTGAGTTTCGCTTTCGAGCTGGGTTGATCTTGCGGGGTGATTGATGGAAATCTGCGAGAGTCTTGAAGTTTTGCTAACTTGATTGGTATTTTGGATTGGGTTGAACATTCTTCTGAGTTTCTGAATTGGGGTATTTTGCCTTTGCTTGTTTTTTGTTAGGCCGAGGATGAGACAGCATATTAGGAGTATCATGTTAGAGGTTATACTAATCGGTAGTATAAGTTCGATTGATAGACTTGTTGTACTGGGTTCATTTTTAATTTGTTTTCCTTGTTGCCTTTTGATTGATAAGGCGATTTCTTGGATTGGTTTATTATTGGGGTTTGCTTTGGCTTTTCTTTGAATTTGTCTGATGAGGGTTTCTAGGGTTTTCTTTATCTCTCGGTTCTCATTTTTTATATTGGCTATCTCTTCATTATTTTTCAGTAGGGTTTGTACCATTATTTGGGTTTTCTCGATATTCTGTTTTAGTTCGTCCTTGTTTTCTTTTGTGGGGCATTGCATACATTGGAGGTTTATCTGCTGACATTCCTCATTATTGGGGTTACTACAAATTTCTTTGAAATCGGCACAGGTGCTGTCCTCTCTTCTGAAGGGTTGGGATTTCTCGCATTTTTCTAACGGGTTCTCAGTATTGCATTTTCTCATTATTATCATCATTATTATCCACAGGTTTGGGTTCATACTTTCTATTTTTATACGTAATTAATTTTATATTTATTTACAAGGTTATTTCGTTTATTTACAGTGTAGTTTTAGCCCTTTTTATTCTTTCTCTTTTTCTGGGGTTGAGTGTTTCTCGCACTCCTCTTTAGTTTTGTTTTCTGAAAATCTCATTATTAGGATTTGGGCTTTTATTAATCGCTCGGTTAATTTTGGGAGTTCTTTTAGTCGTTCTTTGCTTTCTTTGATTACTCTTTGTTGGTTATAGATTTTCATTTGGAGATTTCTTTCTTTCGCTTGCTTTCTTTTAAGTTGACTTTTATAATTTATTCGTTTAGCTGTTTGCTTTTCCAGCTTTCGTCTCGCTTCCTGGAGCTGTTCTGTTAATGTTTTAATTTCGTCCTGAGTCTGTTGATGACTTTCTTTTATCTCTCTGGCTTCTTTACAACTGTCTTCTAGTTGTATTACATATCTCTGTTCGCTTTTTCTGCTGTTTCTCATTCGTTCTGCTTCAGTTTTCCAATAATCTTCCAGGATTACACGAGTCTTTATTTCGGCTAATTCTCGCCTTAATCGTTCATTTTCTCTCTTTTGATTTCTGTTCTCTCCCATGCTGGAGGTTAGTTTTCGTTTTATCATATTGACTAGTTGTTTTGACTGTATTAGTTGTTGATTTATCCGGGCGATTTCTGAGTCTTGTTCCTCCACTAACTCTTGCCATTCTTTTCTTTCGGCTCTCCATCTTTTACTGTAATATCTCAGTGGGTCTTGCTCGATTGGTTTTACTAATTGAATTGGGCTTGGTACGTATTCTCCGTCTTCTAGATTCATTCGGATTTCTATTTCATTTGGATTCATACTAAATATACATCGATTACAATTTTTGTTTTTATCGTTTTTATTATTTTTATTGTCTTTTTACACTTTTTACAAATTTTCCTCTTTAGGTTTATATTGCCGCTTCGTCCGTCTCCCCGAATCCTTCATCGGGTTCGGCGGGTACTTGGTTTAAAATTTCAGTTGGGTATAATGGCATAAGCAGGATTGGTGGTCGGTTTTGTAACATATTTACTTCTTCTCGCAAGGAATTTGATATTTGTATCTCTTCGTCTAAGAGATAGGCAAGATATTCTGTATTTTCGGTTAATTCCTCCACTCGCGTTTCTAACCGATGCGTGTTTTCTAACGCTTTTAGTTTTTCAATTTCTTTTCTCAAATTCTGTTCGTTTTCCTCGTATCCTTGCTTTATCGCTTTTATCTCTGCTTCAACTTGTTTTTTCAACTGATCGTTGACTTCGAGTTGATGTCTCAACTGGATCTCTTTAAATACTGTGACTCCTCGGTGTCCGTTCACCTCCTGCTGGAGTTCTGTTATCCTCTCGTTTAATTGTTGGATTTGTCGTCTTTCATCAGTTTGTTCATTTAAGGTTTCCAGTATCTTCTGATTTAGTTGATCAATCCATTTTCTGTGGGCCTTTTCGGTTTTTCTGAGTCTGTCTATGGTATTCTTTCTGATTCGTTCGTTGAATTCTAATGTTTGTATTTGGTTACTGTAATCGTCGAGGGTGTGTTTCTGCTCTTCAATCTGCTCCCATAGCTCCCAATCTTCGGTATTCAGCAATTTCTTGGGTAATCGTCTTATCTCTTTTTTGGCTTCCTGATACTGGTCCTTCCATTTTCCTGCTTCTAATTTAATCCAACTTTCTTTCTTTTCCGTTTTTATTTGTTGTATTCGTCTTTGTCGATGAGCTTCGTCCTGCTCGATTTGCATCTCTTTTACTCTGGTTTGTTGGTACTCAACTTCCTGCTCTAATTTCACTATATAGCTAGATTGTTTTGCGTTTGCGTCCTCCCATAATCTGCATTCTATTCGCCATTTTCTTGCTTGATCAGTTATCTGAGTCAGCATTCTTTCTTGTCTATCGTCTCTGGGCTCTCTTATTTTCCTTGCTGGTTTTTGCCCTTGGTTTCTCAGTTTATTGATCTCGATCTTTGCGTTTTCCCATTTAGCTTTGTACGCTCTTGTTCTATCTTCCTCTTCGGCTATTTGCTGAATATAATGTCTGATCCGCGATTCCCAATTACTTCTTGATTGTTCTCTATCTTCCGTCCATTTGATTTTCCAATATCGCGCTTGTCTTTTTGCCCATTCTTTGGCTTGTTCCATATGGGTTCTCTTTGTTTTCTCTATTCGGTATTGGGTGCTAATTTGCCCAATTTCCTCCTGCATTTGCTGTATGATTTTTATAGTCTCCTCTCCTTCTTCTCGTATCTCTGCTTCTTTGTCTTTTATCACTTCTCGCAATCTTTCGATTTCACTTTGTTGGTCCTGCTTCTCTTGCTCTAGGGTTTGTATCTCTTTCCGTTGATTTTTGATTCTAGTTTGGTTCTGCATGAATTCCTTCATCATTTCCTCTTCCCGCTCTTGGTACGTTTTCTCTTTTCCTTCCGGGTAAATTATTTTTTGTTCTAGTTGTTTTTCCCACTTTTCTTTCATCATTTTCGTTTTTAGAGTCTCTTGCACTAATTCCTCTTCTGCGATTAGTAGCATTTCTTTTAATTGTAACGTTCTTTGTCTCCATAATTCTACTTCCTCACTTGTTACTTTTATTGACTCTGATTGATCTTTGACTGCTGGTTTTGATTCTTCAGCCTCTTTTACAACTTCTTTTGTCTCGTTTGGATTCATAATTGTTTTCTAAATATAATTATTCGATTATTCTCACTTTTCAATCATCTCAACATTTTATCATAATTTACATCGTCTCGTATTTTTGTGGTTTTTGAGTTTTATAATTTTTTGTTTTTTACGTTTATCTTTATTTACACTTTTTACACATTGTTTTCGTTTTCTATTACTGATCAGCGAAACGGAATCCTTTGATCCGCCCGTTGATCGGCTTTCTACATACTGGACATATATTGACTTTTATCCCGCACGCTTCACATGTGACCATATGTCCACAAGGCATATAAATTATTTCTACATGTTTCTGCCAACATGTTACACATTGATACTGCTCCAAAATAGCTTCTTTTATTATTGATTTGTCTCGATTCTCTTTTGGTTTCTCTTGATATCGCTTGATTGCTCGGATTACTGCTTGTGTTGAGTCATACCACTCTAAATTATTAGCTAATCTTTCTTTGATTATTTTCCTCATCTTTTGAGTATCTACTCCTGATAATAGCATTATGGTTCTCGTTTTTGGTCGATCTAAGATATCTTCTATTTGCTGATTCGTAATTATTATTTCGATATTCTTTGACTCTTTTTCTTGTTTATACATACATTTTCTCTTGTGCTTTAGTTTTTTGACATTCTGATCTGGTATTGGTTGTTGATTTTTGCATCCTTCGCACATTATTCCTCTGGCTGTTTGACAATATCCTTGACTCGCAAATTCTGCTGCTCTTGGATTTCCTTTGAAAGTTTTAATTCTCTCTTCAAATGTTCTATTTATAGTCTCTTTTTCCCATATTAGTTCTGTTGCATCTTCGAAATTCTTTATTATCGTTACCTTTTTCTCGCCTCCCTTTTCATCACTGTCTATTTCCGATTGTCGAAGTCCTTCTGATCTGTTCATCGCTTGGTTTCTGACGTCAATATTAATTCTAAATGGGCAGGTTGAAAATTTCCTCAGGTGTTCTCGTTTTGCTGTCTCTCCCTTTTCCCATTTTGCGAGTTTTCCTTTACAATAGATGCATGTTACTTCGTCTGGTAGTTCTGGTGTTCCCGTAAAATAAAATCCTTCTGCAGCCATTTCTTTGCTTTGCCGGTCGGTAAATACTTTATTATCTTTAAACGTCAAATATCTCTGTTCCTCTTTTCTCAGTTCCTCGTCTCTCACTTTCCTTTGTGAGTATATCGCTTTTATGATTTGCGTTGGCCGTCTTGTTTCGTCGTAGTCTTTATAGTATATAATTGCTGCTGCAAGTGTATTAACTTTCTCTTCCTCTTCCGGTTTTTTCCATAGTCTCGTCCATATCGAATCTGGTCCTTCTCTCATCTGTATCGTTATCTCTTCGTTGATTCCGCTTGCCATCTAAATATTGTCATTATTTTTTGAATTTTTGTTTTTCTGATTTTTCTGGTTATTTGTAATTTTTTTTTTTTTTTTTTTTTTTTTTTTTTTTTTTATTTGATTTTTATTATTTTATTTACATTTATTTACACTTTCTTTCTCTCTTTACAACGTCTTGTCCGGCCTTTCTACTTCTAATTTTATATACAGATTATCTTCTCGCAAGAATCCTTCTCCTCTCAATCGTTGTTGTGGATAGAAACGTGGTGTTCCAATTGCTGTATTCCAGTCAGTTGTTGGCCTTCCCATCTGTGGTTCATTTCCTGTTCTGATTGGATTACGATAATCCTCTTGTCCTTTCATTGTTAATATCATATTTTGTTTAAAAGGCCATGTTAATAATTCATCATAATCTCCTCTTCCTACTCTGATGAAGACACTGATATGGGTACCTGTTGCATTCCCATCTCCATTCGGATATAATCTAATGCCCAATTTGTATCCATTTTCCCAACTGTATATTGGTGGACTGTCTAGGATTCTCTGTGTTCCATCTTTTGCTCTCTGGAGTTTCTCTGCGAATTCGGTTATTTTCCATATAATGGTGCTGTAAGATGTTTTCTGGCTATCGAGCTGTTGGTTTCTAGTTCCTTTATGCTGTTGGTCATCTGTTGCATTTTCTTTTCCATTTCGGCCATTTTCTTGAGTGTGTCTCCTTGGCTTCTCTCGAAATTCTTTTTGGACTCTAATATTTCTTTTATTATTGCCTTTTGTGCATCGTTTTCTGTCCGTAGGCTTTTTACTTCCCATGCCAACATTCCTATCGTCTTCATCATAATTTCGGTGTGTTCGATACTATTTTCTATCATATGCTTTCGCATCTCCGCAATTGGTAGTTGTATTTGGCAATTGAATAGTTCTAACGGACATTTTGAAACTGTTTTTTGACCGAAACATTCGTTCCAATGTTCTTTTAATTTGACTTTCTCTTTCCTGTCGCAGTTGTTTGCGCATACTCCTTCATAGAGATACATATTTGCTCCCCATTCTGGATTCGATGTTCGCATTTCTATTTTTATCATTCGTCGATGACTCCAACCAGAATTCGCATTTTTCCTCCCTCTCTTGATGCAACACTTGTGATGTTCTTTCTAGTCTTTTTTGTTATGATAGTTTGACATTTTTCGCATAATATCTCGTTATACTTCGCATTCATTGGCGTGACTTTCCGCTTCCTTCATAAGTCTTTCCATTTTTCAAAACATTCTTTTACTCGCATTGGAGCTAATAGATATTTACTTCTTTATTGGTGGCTTTATCCATTGTTGTAGGGTCTTCATCTCTTTCGATCATTTCGTCACATCCAGGGCATTGTGTTGTTTTTGTTTCTATTACTTCTATCAGCAAATCTGTGCATATTCTGCATCGGAATTTCGTCCTGTCTCGCTCCCAATCAGCTAATTCTTTACATTTACAACTTTAGTCTTATCTTTTATATCGTTCACCACTTTGATTTTTTCCTTCATTTAAAATCGTCTCCGTAAAGTTCGGATGGATTCTCGCTTCCTCTAATTCTCTCCCGATGATTGTACTGCATATCTACAAAATTTTCCTGATTATGAACGTTGCTCTCCGTTTTCTGTCGTGTTATTTATACATATTTACAAGGTACGCTTATTTTAACTCTACTGTTGAATCGTTCTGGGGTGAATTCTGACATTGGATGCTATCTCCATTCCACCGCCAACTTGCTGGATCTACGCGCTGTTGATTGTTACGTAGCTTCTAAATGTTCGTCCACATTGCCATTAACTTGACTGGCTAATTGCCGTTTATTCTCTGCAATTTTATATAGGTTCTTGTGTTGCTCTCTAGTCTTACTGGCTTGTCTGTAGACCTCGTTTCACACTTTCTTGTTAATACCAATGAGTTTTGTCCACTGGGTTTCGCGGCATTGTTCGTTATTAATGTCTTAATTCACATTGTCGTCCTCCCCATGTTTTGCCTCCAATTCCTGGATCTTGGTATTATCCTTGATTTAATTGCAATCTCCTATAGTACATTGGCACTGCTGTTGTTGACTCCTTCTGTGAACGGTGGTTTCTGACTTGGTTTGTTCATTTGCATTGTTCCGGATTCATCTGTTGATTATAACAATCATTAATTCATCCTGCAATTCTTCTGTTTGCCGTATGCTCTTAACCGCATATTTTGTACGGTATTTACATATAGATAGTACGTATTATTACTACTATATACACATAATATTTTACACTACCCTAGTACAAGTCTCTTTCTCGTTTTACACCATCGTCTCCGGGGCCTCTATACGCAATGTTCGTATATCCCCGTATTTTCCTGCGTTCGTGTATCTTGGTATACATCAAATTCGTGGACCATGTTGTGCTTCGATATGGGCCCCGGTTCTTTTACCCAGAGCTGCTTGTAACTAGAGTTTCTATGATTTCATATTCCTCGGTTTTTTTCTGCATCGTATTGTCCTAATTCCGATAATCATAGTTGAATTTTTCCACCGCTGGAAACATAAATCTTTTCTGCTGCTTTCTTTTTGGCAATTTGTAGTTTCTTGCTAGTTGAATTATATCAGCATTACGTACGCTCGCTTACATTGGCTTGTTTTATCCAGATTCATTTAATCATGTAATGCTTTCGTTAGTCTGCATGGTGTGCTTTCCTTGCATTGGTTTCTCCATTTATTCCTTCTTTTGTTGTCATTCTTGGTGCTTTCTGAAGTTGGTAATGCTTCGTGAATTGAAGGTGGCTGTGTCCTGATCATTCCCTTATTTCATGTTTCGTTTTTTCCTTCAAGTGGTTTTACTATAGGTTGATCTGTTGGCATTTGAAACTTGATGGTTTCCTTGTTATCGTTCTCGGCAATCTCATGAATTACCTTTTGGATATTTATTACATATTTTCCAGTTTTCTTTTTGTTGGGATTCTATAGCTTTTGATTCTTTATACTTTGCTTGTTTCGCATTGAATTTTTTGTTTACTGTTTCGTTTCTTTTAGGTCGTAATACGCAGATTTTGTGATAAGGTTTTTCAACTGTGTTTCTCCAATTACTATTTCTTCTTCATTTGCTGCATTTGACTCCTAGTTTATATTATTACTGCTGTTACTTCTCCTTGATCTGTCGTTATCGGTTCTTCTCTTTGTTTCCTTTTCCGGACGTTTTTTGTCGTAGTGATTCTAGGTAGTTTCTTGTTCTTCATCCAGTAATCATCTTCCCTTCCTTTCTGAACATTACTATAATACTCCCACGCTTTCTTTTGTTGGGATACGGTATTTTGATTTGTATCTTCTTCGATTGACATTTGATTCTTTCATTTATCGTTCCGTTCTTTTAGTTTCGAATAATACAGACTGTTTGTGATAGGTCTTTGCCCATCACTTTCGACCTATTATCTCTTCTCCACTCTTTGGGATCTGATCTACTTTTTTTATTATTTTTTATTTTCTCAGTACTCCGACGTAATTTGTATGGCTCTTCTTTTGGTGTTTGTGAATTTTTTCTCCCCAGGGTTTTTGGCTAAAAGTAGCATGTTAATTATTATATCAGTTGGGCACATATATTATATTCGCATTTCCTTCTAGCTATCCCCATTCAACCATTTCTTTCCCTGGCTTTATTCATGTTTTCCAAGCAATCGATAATTTATTTTGTATACACCACTTGTCAATGGTTTCTATTCCTTTGTATTAATTATCCGAATTTGCCTATTCCTTGCTTTACTTGGATTTTACGTTTTTTTATCTTCTGTGGCCTCTACAGTACATCTTTGGGTGGGTTTTGGCATGATGATGAGTTTTGGATCGTATTTCCATCTTTCCTGGTTTCCTATGGAAATCGAATTGACACTTATGGCTTGTATTCATCGTCAGTGTAGCAATATTCCTTTGTTGCGCTTCCTTTCTCATTTGTTGTTCGTATTCGAAACGATTTTATCTCCTTCGTGATTTTTCGTCGGCTTCCAGTTAACTTGATGGACGTGATATATCATATATTTTTTGTAGCAGGGTCGGTCGGTTTCTTGATTTTTCCTTTGGTTGTAGTACATCATCCTTTGTTTCGCTTTCCCTCGTTATTGTGTTGGCTCGTTTTTGACGTTCCTCCGTTAGATTGATTCTTTTTCTTTGTGTGTGGATTGTTTTCGTTCTCTAGCATTTTGATCCGCCTTTGATCTTTGCTGTTGTCACTTTTCCTCCTTTTCTATTATGACCCCATCGGGGTCTCCTTTGGTTGAAATGTGTCGCTCGACCATTTATTATTTCAATTAATTTCCTCGTATACTTTATTATTCTCGCTTTTATATCGTCCCAATTTCTTTTATCTCTGTTTGCTCGCTTGAAAATCTTTTTGCTTCGATGCCTCTGTGTATTATCATCAATAATTGTTCTTTCTATCTCCGATTCGTACGTGCTTCTTTGGATGTTGTGAATTTCAGTCCTCCACTTCAACCATTGCTTTACTTGTCTTGGAATGGTAGTGAGGCATATATCGTTTCTTTTAATAGGAACATTTCTGTTCTTAGCCATACGTAATTTCATTCAGGATGAATAGCTTTAAGTGGTGAAACCTTCGTAGGTCATTTCATCGATTGGCTGTTCCTCGTCCTGTTGGCGTCGATAGCTTCCCATAAATGCGTTTGGAATTGTTTTACCCAAGTCATTTCTCTCTCTCCTAATTGTCGCATTACTGGTTATAAATTTTATTGGCACTTGCTTGTTCGATTTCAGTGGCATAGTGTAGTACATTGTTTTCTCCATTGTCTTATTTCTTTGAACGATGATCTGTTTTTTAATAGTTCTCTCCAGAACTGTCGTAGAAGCAATCTGCTGCAACTGCGAACATTAATGGTTGTTCCCTCTTCGTTTGGTATCATTGAGGCCCGTGCGCATTTCTGCTAAGTTGGATTATATCCATTATTTTTGAGTGTTTCATGCTGTAACTGCAATATGTAAAGTACTTTCCCTCTCACTGGCCATCAGTGAGACATTGGGTATACTTTTCCTTGATACGTCCCATTTCTGGTGGGCTTCTAGCTCCCCTTTAGGCCATAATCCATTGCGATTTCCCCGCTTTTGTTTACTATTCTCATCCATCAGGCTTATTCCTTCGACCATTCTGGGCATTACATCGTCCTGAATAGCTTTTACTATTGATAGTCCATCTTGTCCTACATTATCTTGGTCGGCGTTCAGAGTTATTTTAGATTCATCTGTTTTTCCGGTCGTCCTACATGTATTATTTGATATTGCTTACTAATTTTCCGACTCATCGTTAATCCGTTTATACTCAGCTGTATGAGTTTTGTGATCTAAGTTTGCATACCTCGATTTCTCCTTGGTTCTTTTGTTTGTTCTCCGATCGCGCTTTACATCTACTCACGTTCCACGTAAATAGGTCTGGTGAGTGGGTTTTGAAGCTAAATTTAACTCCCGCGCATTGTTCTCGTTTACATTACATCTATCTCATAAGGTCCTTTACCACATCTTCGAAATTTCTGGCCTACTCCTGGATAATTTTGGCGTCCGCAATTATTCCCAGGTCCCTCCAAACTGAATTATGGCTCACGGGTACGTCTCCGCTTTTATAAAATACAAGTAATTCTTGTAGCTCTCGTTGATTAATCTAATATTCATACCTGCTGTTTTCCAGATCTCTTGCATTCGCTCTTTGTCTGTTCATGATCATCAATTTCCCATATACTGTGATTATTGGCGGTTGATATTCTAAGTCTATCGGCATGTGCATTCTCCTGGCGTAACATTAATTTAAATGGACTCATTTTTGTTGCTGAGTGTATTGACATTCTATAACCATAAGGCATAATTTATTATATCTATCCCAATCCTTTTGGTGTCTGCTCACATAATTGGACATCATCTTCTATTAATATGCCCGTTAATCGTTCGGTTTTGACGCCATTTGTTTGGCGGATTACCGGCGATGTTCTCAGCTTCGCAATTCTGAAGTAATTTGTAACTTCCTCTATTGATTCGCTCATGAAGTTGGTTCCTTGATCAGTTAGAATCTGTTTGGGTGTTCCGTATCTACAGCATATTTCTTCTATCAGGATTCTCGCTATTGTTTCTACTTTTGGATCTGGTATTGAAAGAATGCTTCCGGGAATTTTGATAAATAATACTGTTACTACTAATATGTAGATATATTCCCATCCGTTGGTTTCTGGGTAATGGTCTACTACATCCATTGCCCGATCATTGTCCATGGGTTCTTGGTGAATTGCATTGGCTTTAGCGGTGCTTTCAATTTACTTCCTGGTGCTTTTTCTTGGTTTGCACCATATCAGACAATTCTTTATCCACCCTTTTAACGCTCTCCGAATTGGCCCAATAAATATTTTGACCGCAGTCTTGGCTTCCGTCTTTTTTGCTGACATGTGTCCCCAAGTTTTCCATCCGTGATATTGCATCCAAACCTCTTTTCGTTCTACTCTCCGGTAAACCACTAAGTCGTTTCTCACATCCCATGTAATCAATAACCATCCTTTCTCCTATGAGTATCGAGTCTGTGTTTTCTCCAATATGCTCCTCTTAGTTTACTGTTGTTGTCAAAAGATTTTCATATCCGTTCTCTTCTAATGAATTCAAATTATTGTTTTCAACTCTTCGTCTTCTTTCTGTTCATTTTTTCCAGCTTTGTAAAGTCGATGTCCTAAAAAAAGTGCGATTATCATGCATATGCCGTCTTACATCCTGATCCATCAGGTTCCTCGAATACGAATCTTGACATGCAATAATGCGTTGGCGTTCGCTTTTCCTGATTTGAATTTTATATACGGCGAGTAATTCTTGGCAAGCGCATCGCCCATCCCCTCATTAATCTATCAGCTCTTTGTGTTGGCCTAGCCAATACTAAATGGTTGATGATCTGTGTG